>JBBPMD010000167.1:0-43353 GCA_038090095.1 Zangia roseola
GCGGACTGTCAAAGATGTCCCTGTTTGGGACTTTTCAGTCCGTCCCGGCTGCCATGACGGCCGTTACCGTCACTTTCGGTGTCAATGTCCTTTCCAATGCCCCATCAGTCAGGTTGACTTGTCCGTTCAGCGGTGAGCCCCTATCTCCGTTGGGTTGTCGTCGAAGGAAGTGTACTACACACGCGTCGCACCAAATGCCTCGAACGTGGCAAGAAATGTGTGGTCGGTTAGGTAAGTCCCTTGACTGAGACCGGCAAGTCGTTCGTTGGATGTTATCCGAGGAGGATGGTATAACAGAGTCCGTCCATTTTGATTGCAGGTATGCTTCGTGGCGACCCTTGTCGCACGTTTCTCCACTTTGGGGCGCAAATTTCACAAAGTCGTGTAAAATAAGTACGCTATCGCCTTTCTCGGTCCGACACCTCATCTTCTATCTCTATCCGGGCGAACCTCCAATTTTCCAAGGGTAGAAAGGAAACCCATATAGGGGGACGGACCTCAAGATGGAATCGTAAGTTTCTCTGTGCCTACCAGAGTGACAGGGTTTATTCGTGCCACCCCAGCTCGCGATGGCCTTGTCTTGCATATCGATGGTATACTACACAGATTAGATAGGCAAGTGCTCTGGTTCAGCCTCTGATTTAAGCTCATCACTTAGTAGTACCGTACGGCCAACCCCGGCTCTCACGATTGTTGAGTGAGCCTATCAACCACGTTGGTTGATACGATTCTTCGTTATCTCTCTCCGCTGGTCGACCTCCATCCACGTTCTTTGACGCCAAGCGCTGTCCGCTAGGGTTACGGATGCCATCAAAGATGATCATGGAGCCAGTCTCTGGGATGGGCGGCGGTTTCCTCCACTGTGAGCTTACCCAATCAAACGTCTCGCTCTCGCTTTGATTCCTCAAGACCGAGCCCCGATGGGACCGGCCCGTTGTCTAGGATGCCGTACGCCGGTCGAGGAAAATGAAAATTATGTACCAGCGTGGGACCCGAACACACCCACCTATGTGATCATCAAGTAATGGGGAGGGAAATTTTGCTCTTTCGCGAGAACAAGGTGAGTTGTTCTGAAAGACCATGCAAGCACCGGGGCTCGACAGCCAGGATCATCCCACGTTGTGCGATCATCCTGGGTGCGCCTTCCCGGTGTCTGAGGCAGTCCGGCCGGGACAGTGTCTATGATCGCAATGCATCTGATCATTTCTTGTACGGCAGGTAAGTCAAATCTATAAGAGAGTGCGACTGGGGTTCCTGCACGACATATCATGATGTTCCCAACAGCCACCATGCGAAATCTTGTCCGTGTCATACGAGCAAGGATAGGTAAATATGGAGATGACCAAAGTATCCAATGACTCGCTGCCCACAGGGATCAAAAGTTTCCAAGATGGCGCGCGTGTATTGGATGATGGTATTGTCACATCAGTTTAGCGCCCTTGTCTGCACTGTCTCCAAGGCTGTCTCTGAACTCTTATCCGTCTAATTATCAAAGCTTCATGTGTAACACGAGCTAGTGGCATAAAGCACAGACTATCAAAAAAAACTTGGGTCTTAGATGAACTCGGACCGGAAAGCTAGCCAGAGTAAACAAGGGCCTAGAGCATGGATTCCATCGAAAGGAGTCACGTCATATTGACGGCCGCATCGTACGGATAAGTCGATCGGAGATTTTCGGAAATATCCGGATACCGACAGGTTGCAATTGGCTGGTTCATGGTTCTGCTCTTTGAATGAATCTGTTCGGCTGCTTCAGTTGGTCTTCGGAGCTCAACGTTTTCGCTTCCCCTGGAACAGATCTTCGTCGGATTCATGGGTTGAATGCTCAAGTTGCCACCACATAGGCCCAGGGGATATACCAATAGTACGTCTCACGAGTCACAATGTTCAGGAATCATTAATCAGAGAGCGCTTACCACCGATAGCGAAAGAGGTGTGGTGGCGTACGAGGTTGTGCGCACATACCGCAAAGAGCATGCCACGTCCATTAGCCAGTGGTGAGCACATCAGTCTACGCCGTTTCTAACTGTTTACATTTCTGATCTGGTGTTTCCTGAATCACGATGATCCTGCACGTGCCATAGGACCTAGTGTGGGAGAGAAGTGCGATGGCGTCCTGACCGGAATGCGGCGAGATAACGCCCTGCTTATCCACGACTACCAAGACTGTCTCAAGACTGTGGCAATCAATGGGTGAGTGGAGACGATCATTCAGACAGCGAAGCCTTGATAATTTGCCATGATGCTGGTGCAGATGCAATCCAAATCCGGAACCAGAGAAATATCAGATGTATCACCTTCATGCCAGATGGCGTCCACATCATTGGCGCGGACCGTTGTGGCGTCCTTGGTCAATGGAAGGTTGACGATGGAGTGGAGGTTTGTCTGTCGCCGATGAGGATGGGCGGCATGGCATACGCTACCGTTGTGTCAGCGGACGGCCGGTGGATAGTGAGCGGTGGTATTAGGAACAAGATCGTCGTCTGGAACGCAGTCACCCAGCAAAGAGCGCTTGAAGTTGCAGAACACGAGGATCATGTCTACACGGTCGACATATCAAGTGACTCTGCGCGGTTCGCCTCTGGATCGGGAGACAATACTGTCCGGATTTTCGACATCGTTTCTGGCGTCAGACTCATTCCTCCTCTATGTCATGCGGCCCTCGTCATTGGTGTCAAGTTTTCTCCAGACGGATCTCGGATTGCTACTTCCACGCATTCATATTCGTTTGTTGGTGTCTACAATGCTTACTCTGGACAAAAGTTATTTGAAATTCCAGTGGCAGCAAGGTGGACGCCGAGCACCCCACTTGCCTGGTCCTCTGACGGCCAGCAACTCTTCGCCTCATCTCCAGGCAAGATCACTTGCTTTGACACGTCGACAACTTCCTGCACAGAGTGGCCAATCCACGACGTCAACAGCGTACAAGTCTCTATTGCAACGAATGGAAAAATCATCGCGTGCTCCACAAGTTCTTCGATTGCGTTTTGGGATTACACTTCACGCAGACAGATCGGCCGTACCATTTACCATGACATGACAGTTCGGTGTATTGCTGTCTCTCGAGACGGGAGATACCTCGCCTGCGGACATGGCACGGGAATCACGATTCACAGTCTCGAAGAAGTTCCCCGTCACCTCCGTGCCCCTCGGATCTCCCGGCTTCCGCTTCTCCGAGTGAGTGACACGGTACTCGAATCATGGAGGCTAGGAAATCCCACGGAGACCGAGTCGATACTGTCAGACGAGATTGCACAATGTTCGAATCCGAGCCACCATACTATTGCGACCAGGGCACTCGTACGAGCGCATTTGGGCGAATGGAGAGCCGCAATGGAGGATGCCGAAACGGTGACATTTTGTGTCCTCTGTCCTAGTATCCCAGTGCTGATCCTGGTGTATTCAAAGTCCCTTCGGATCAGGCCGTCGCCTATTGGCTCAATCGCGAGGTCCGTTGCACTGGCTGGTGCAGGTGAACATGAAGTCGCTATTGATGACTTCGACTTTGTACTCCTTGATGGTGATTCAAATGACAACCTTTTCTTCTTCGTTATCAAGGTGAGTGCGCACGCATCTTGTATGCATCTCGTGATAGTGAATTGCGTGGTTCGGTTAGTCTATCCTCATGTTTGTGTGCCACAAACGTAAACAAGCCATATCACGTCTTTGTGGCTTGATCAACACTGCCAATGAAACGCCGGCAGGTTACTCCATCGAGGTGCGTGAACTATACTAAGCAACATTCATCGACATAATCACGAATGTTCTTAGCAGGTCCTTGGAAACATGTATCTGAAACAAGGGGACTACGAGAGCGCCGTGCAAACGCTGAAACTTGCAGGCGCCTCCCAAGAACCTGGTCCCTTAACAACGATATCTATAGTGAGACTTCCTTCGATGTAATTTTTTTTGTGCTTACTCTTCTAAAAGATATTTAACTGGAACTTCTATGACCTCGAGCTCATAGCATGGCAACGACTCTGTGAAATGTGGTATAGCTCTGGGTCCACAAGGGAGGTCGGAGAGATTCTTCTCAGGATGATTGATCCCTTGACCGAGGAGAAAAGGGAAGTTGCACACGGTCCCATACTGGAAAATATAGTGACCTGTTCAGGCGATGCGAGGTTGCTTGCATGGTCCGGAAAGTCATCAACGTGCAACAGCTGCCTACCCAATTCTCCTGCCGTTTATATACAAGACCCGCTTTGTCTGCCGTCTCTTGAAAGAGAGGAGTTGGAAGGAAGGACTGCCAAACTACGGGTTGCCTTACCGCTTGTTGATGCACTGGTGGCGTACGATCGCGTTACTCGCCTGCAACCAGTGCGATTTGCTCACTTTCGACTTCTCCTCCCATGCATCGTATTCCGCGTGAAAAGTCTCAGGAAAGAAGGAGAGAATATGTACTGCGCAGAGACAGCTGGAATAGGGGACGTGAGTTTCACAACGGTGGACTCACTCCCGCTCAATGAGCCTCGGAGGCTCGTCTTTGTGAACCCGTGGATTCGTCGTCTCTGCGAGACTCGCCGCGGAGTCACCTGGGAGGACGAAGAGGAGCTGAGGTCGGATATGGGGTCAAATACGGATGCGGAGAGCAAAGCGGACATGGATATTGACTTCGTGCATGCGTCGATGATCGAGGAAGTCCCGAGTGGTTCTCCCTCGGACACGGACGCGTACACCCGTGCCCTGTCGCTGATCGCGCGTTTGGAACAACCGTTCAGTGCACTGCTGCTCTTGAGGCAACGGGATGGTACCTACAAGCGGGTTGCTGCTGACCATGAGATTATCGTCGGTGCGGTGGGGAACAATGTTTCGAGGAATATTTGTGCACAGGTTCTGGAAGTTGTGTGATCACCTATGTTTGCTTGTGCAACATTGTTGTAAATTGTCTATTCACCGTCCTTTTTCAAAGGTTCGATGATCACGCACGTGTAGTGTGTGGCCTGTGTGTGGGAAAGAGAAAGGTCTGGAGACTTCATCTGTACCCGTAGCTGAGCTGTATTAGTATATCCTCCTCGAACTCCAAGAGTAGCTCCGACACAAAACAATGGGTTCGTAGTAATTCCGTGAGACATGACTCAGAAACTAGCATTGACGGTTAGCCGTGTTCCAGGGGCACATGCTGTTGAAATTACGCACCAGAGGAACATAACATGCATTAACTTCAAGCCAGGTGATACCTACATTGTAGGTGCGGATCGTTCTGGAAACATTCGTCAGTGGAACAGTGAAGATGGCGCGGAGATCGGACTGCCGGCGGTGAAGATGAACGGGTCAATCTACGCTGCCACTGTGTCGCAGGACGGCCGATGGATAGTCAGCGGGGGCGCAGGGAACATGGTCGTTGTATGGAATGCAGTCACCCACTATAAAGTGACTGAAATCACGGACCACACAACAGATGTCTATGCGCTCGACATATCAAGTGACTCCACGCGGTTCGCGTCTGGGTCAGGGGACAAGACTGTCAGGATTTTCGACATCACTTCCGGTCGCAGACTTATTCCTCCGCTGCAACACAACGCCTCCATGACTGCTGTCAAATTCTCTCCAGACGGTAGCCGAATTGTTACAGCTACATATTCACATCCATTCGTTGGCATCTATGATACTCACTCCGGACAGAAGCTGTACGAGATCCCAATCGTCATCACTGCCTCGCCAATCACGCCACTTGTCTGGTCAAACAATGGCCAACAACTCTTTGTTTCTTCCCAAGGAAAGATCACTTATCTCGACACATCTACATGGTCTCGCTCAGACTGGTCTATCCACGATCACACCAGCTTGAACGTGGCTATTGTGACCAACAGCAAACTCATCGCATGTTCCGCGGGGTCATCGATCTCATTTTGGGATTTTACCTCGCACGAACAGATAGGCAGTCTCATCAACCACTCCACAGCTGTCAATTGCATTGCCATCTCTCATGACGGGAGATACCTTGCGTGCGGACGTGATACGGGAATCACAATCCACAATCTCGAAGAATTTCTTCCCCAATGTTACACCCATGCAATCTGTCGGCTTCCACTCATGCAAGTGAGCGAAGCAGTTCTCAAATCATGGGTGCTGGGCAACCCGACCACTACCAATGCAATATTGTCGGATGAGATCTTACAGCATTCCACTTCGAGCCATTACACATACGCAGCCAGGGCTCTCATGCGAGTGCATTCGGGAGAATGGGGAACGGCAATGGAGGACGCCCACATGGTAAGTTGGCACTTCCAGCTTTAGCGTTCCCATGTTTACCTGCGGTCCTACAAAGTCTCTCCAGATAAAGAATTCCCCAATAGGCCAGATCGCAAGATCCGTCGCGTTAGTTGGTGTAGGTGAACAGGAAGTCGCACTTGAGGACTTAGACTTCATGTTCCGTGACTGTGATCCAAGAGATAACGTGTTTCTGTTGGTCGTTAAGGTGCGTGCTTTTCATATTCCATACAAATCGTAGTTAATGTCTCTGTTGCCTAGTCTGTCTTTGTGTTTATCTGCAACAAACGAAAACAGGCAATATCACGTCTCCGTGGTCTTATCGATGCTGCCGACGAAAAAATGAAGGGCCACTACCTCCAGGTACGCACAGTCCGTGTAGTAGCGATGTTACTGATCTCCTTCGAAGGTTTTGGGGAAGATGTACCTAAAACAAGGTGATTACGAAGATGCAGTACAAACCTTTCAACTCGCAACGAATCTGAAAACGCTTCAACCACAAACGAGCTCTTCTGTATCTGGCGAGACCGGTCCTTTGGCCACAATTTCTCTTGTAAGCCTCAGCTTGGTTCTACATCATGACATGCAATCATTATTATAAAAGATATTCAACTGGAAATTCGAGAACCTCGAGTTCATAGCGTGGGAGCGCCTGTGTGAAACTCTCTATACTTCCGGATCTATCAGGAAGGTTGGGGAAACTCTTGTAAAAATGGTCTCTCCCTTGGCCGAGGACGAAAAGGAGGCTGCATATTGTCACATCCTGGAGGAGATCGTGACACGTTCGGGTGAAGTGACCTTGCTTGCGTGGACTGGAATATCGTCCACGTGTAACAGCTGCCTTCCCAGCTCCCCAGCCATTTACAGTGAAGCCCCGTGTATACGTCCGACTCTCAAAGGAGACACACTGGAAAAACGCACGGCCGAGTTACGAGCTATCATCCCGCTCGCGGATGCCATGTTTATTTTCGGTCGCATGACTCGCCTTCAGCCGGTGCGGTTCGTGCACTTCCGCCTTCACCTGCCATGCATTGTGTTCCGCACAAAAAGGCTGCGAAAAGAGCAAGAGTGTGTTTATCGTGCAGACATAGCTGGGCTCGGGGACGTGGAATTCACAACGGCAGACTCGCTCCCTTTGAATGAGCCACGGAGACTGGTGGTTGTGAACCCATGGATTCATCACATCCGTGAGGCTTGTGGTGGGATCACTTGGGATGACAGTTCAGAGTCCGATATGGAATCGAGCATGGACATGAGGAGCTACGAAGATACAGACACTAAGTTGGTGCATCCCTTGATCGAGGAAGTCTCAACGGTCTCCTCAGAAGCGGATATGTATACACAGGCCCTCCAGCTGATTGCTCACTTGGAGCAGCCATTCAGTGCGTTGTTACTCTTGAAACAGCCGGACGGCGCATACAAGAGAGTTGCTGCTGATCGTGATATCAGTGTTCACTGGGTTGGAGACAGTATTCCGAGGGATGTTCGCATGGAGGTGTTGGAAGTACTGTAGTTTTTTACTAGTGTTCTTACTTGCACTATGCTTACCCCTTTCATCATTCGTGTCTTCCGTCATACTTCGCCGAATATTGCCATGTATACTAGTACATCAGACTGAGGACAAAGGACGCAAAGATTATCACAATACTTCCAACACTTCGACATGGATGTCCTTCGGAACATTCTTTCCTCTGAGATCGACGACAATATCGTGGTCGGTAGCAACCCGTCTGTATGTACCGTCTGGATGCTTCATTAGTAACAGTGCGCTGAAAGGCTGTTCCAGACGAGCAATCAACTGCAATGCCCTCGTGTACACCTCGGTGTCAGAGGTGGGAGGAGTTTGAACTTCCTCGATAATGGAGGCGCGCACCAGTTGGTCGCCCAGATGGGCAACACATCCTACATCCGTGTTTGAATCAACGTCTGATCCCTGACCATCCTTATCTCCCCAAGTAATTCCACCGCGAACCTCGCTGAGACGATGCATCCATGGGTTGACTAAGAAAAGTTTCCGTGGCTCGTTCAGCGGGAGTAAGTCCGTCGTTGTGAATTCTACTTCCCCGAGTGTGGTTGTCCTCGCGCGATAAACGTTTTCTTGTTCTTTCGTGAGCCTCTTCACACGGAATACGATGCAAGGGAGAGAAAGACGGAAGTGTCTGAATCGTACTGGCTGCAAACGGATAACTCGATCATACATGAATAGAGCGTTATCACGAGGGATGATTTCCCGTAACTCGGCCGTGCGTTTTTCTAAATCCTCCTCTCTGAGGGTTGGGAGAACGAAAAGAGCTTGTCTGTAGACAGCAGGGGAATTTGGGAGGCAGCTGTTACACGTAGATGATTTTCCGGTCCACGTGAGGAGTGTCACTTCGCCAGAACGTGTCACGATCTCCTCCAGAACGTGCCCATGTGCAGCCTGTTTTGCGTCCTCTGGTAAGGACTCGACCATCTCGAGAAGGCTCTCTCCAACTTCCTTTATGGACCCAGATGCGTACCGGGTTTCGCACAGTCGCTCCCAAGCAGTGAATTCGAGAGTACCGAAACCCCAGTTGAATATCTTTCAACAGAGTTAACACATATACAGCATTGTAACAGGAGACTTACGATGGAGATTGTCATTAAAGGGCCAGGTTCTTGGAAGGCGGATCCATTCGTTACAAGTTTAAGTGTTTGTACAGCACTATCATATTCTCCTTGTTTCAGGTACATGTTCCCAAGAACCTGTTGAAATTGAGCATCAGCGTTGGCATTGGCACACTTTACATCACACGTCATACAGACCGGGAGACAGTAATCCTTTAGTTTTTCGTCTGCAACGGTAATCAAGTCGCGAAGGCGTGACACAGCCTGTGTGCGCTCGTGGCACACAAACATTAAGATAGACTGAGAGTACAAGTCAGATATTGGATATGCACGTAAGATGCAGTAACACGCACTTTGATTACGAACAGGAAGACGCCATCGCTCGAATCAACATCAAGGAGCACGAAGTCAAAATTGTCGAGTGCGGCCCTCAGCTTACCAGCACCTACGAGTGCAATGGACCTTGCAATCTGGCCGATAGGAGATCGCTTGATCCGGAGGGACTGTGCATATCCACGGGTAAATACACAGCGGTTAAAGAAACAACGTGACTTACCGTGTCAGTGTCCTCGATTGCTGCTCCCCACTCGCCCGAATGTGTTCGTACCAGGGCCCTAGCTGCAAGCGCCTCGTAGTGGGCATCTGAACATCGCGCAATCTCATCTGACAATACTGCTTCGGTCTCCGTCAGATTCCCTAGCTTCCACGATTCGAGCGCCGTCTCCCTCACTTGCATGAGTGGAAGCCGAGAGATCCCACGCCCATGAAGATAATGATAGGGAATATATTCCTCGAGACTGTGGACTGTGACCCCTGTGTCACACCCACATACGAGGTACCTCCCGTCATGAGAGATGGCAATACAAGTCACCATTCTGGAATGGCTGATGTTTCTACCTATCTGTTCGCGTGAAGTAAAGTCCCAAAACGAGACCGAGGAACCCGCAGAACAGGCGATGAATTTGCCACTGGCTACAACAGACACTTGGTGGGTGTTTGTGTCGTGGATGGACCACTCTGCGCGTAAAGCAGTGGATAGTTTGACGGAAGTAATCTTTCCTGTGGAAGTGAAAAAGAGCTGTTGGCCACTAGGGGACCAAGCAAGCGTGGCTGGTGACAGCCAGATGAAAGGAGAGACAGGAATTTCGAACAGTCTGTTCCCGGAGTGAGCATCATAGACAACGACAGGTTTATGATTTTGTGGGGCTGTTGCGATCCGACTGCCATCTGGAGAAAACTTGACCCCGACAACGAGCCCATCGTGCTGCAGCGGAGGGATGACATTCCGACCAGAAGTGATGTCGAAAATCCGAACAGTCTTGTCATGTGATCCGGAGGCAAACCGTCTAGAGTCGCTCGAGACGTCGACGGCGTAGACGTGACCAGTATGGTCTGCAACCTCAATCACCTTCTGGTCAGTGACCGCACTCCAGACAACGACTTTGTCTTCTGAGGCAGCCGTTACAACCCATCGACCGTCTGGTGACGTGGCGACAGCATAGACCTTCCCATTCATTTTCATCGCCGACATCGTGACCTCCCTTCCGTCCTCAAGCCTCCATCGACGAATAGCGCCGGAACCGTCCCCGCTCACAATATACCCATTGTCTGCCTGGAAGGTGATACACGTTGTATTCCCAGTCTCAATCGTCTGTGCATCTGGATAAAGACGAGCTGTCAAGACTCCGGTCGGTTGTCTTGCAACATTTACACGCACCCATGGTATTGCGAAGAGGTCACCTGTGTTGCCTTACAAGGTACGTCTTATCTTTCCCGCTGTTGGGCACGTGTATTGATAGCCTCATTACAGCGGTTTTCATATCTTCATGGAAAAGTAAATTTGAAAAGTCGCGCCTCGGAGACAGCCGGGAAAGGACCCCACGTGCAGCTGAGTGAGTGCTGGATGATTGAGTAAGCATCGTTCGTCCTTGCACTACGTCGCCACCATCGATGCTGGGGCACCTCGTACCTTCCTGCGTCAAAGCCCAAATATCATGATAACCACAGCATCAAAGATATCTGTCACATATTAGGCCTCAAGAAGTTGTTCGTTTACAAGATCCTTTCCTTTCACTCGAAATATGGCACCATCACTGACCCGTACAAGTACTCTCGCTCGTTTGGGCGTCGTTGAATCCTCACCTCTGCAGATGTTGATTTTACCTCCGCCGTTGTTCAGCACTGTAGTATTATTTACCTCGACGATTCAGCATGAACTTTGGGCCAAGCGCCACACATCTATTTTGCTTTCAACACTTCTGTGGACACTCTGCCGTCTTTGCTACGGAGTGAAACGAAGAGGCATGTGCACTCTACATGAACTGCATTGTGACGGATGTGCCAGATGCAAACATGCCCTAAGCTAGCTCTAACTACTAATGCTTACTCAGCCCACTCAGCTGCACGCGGGGTCCTTTCCCGGCTGTCTCCGAGGCGCGACTTTTCAGATTTACTTTTCCATGAAGATATGAAAACCGCTGTAACTCAGGCCGAGCAATCAATGCTTTTTTTTACATAATAAAGAGCCTGAGCTTCAACACCTACAGACCCATACCTCAGCTTCCTCCGTGACTGATAGGCTGCTCTGGATCTGGCCAGCAGCTTCGCTGCCGCCTCCTAGGAAAAAGTCAGTGTGCGAGGGAAAGTAACCCGGGCTGTCAATCCTGATTGCCGCATCCGTTGGTCGTCCCTCTCCAAGGATCGGGACCAGTGCTTGGGCATGGCAGTGACCACAACTTTTGGCGAGCAGCGATTTCCGATTCAACAAGAATTCACCTCAACGCTGGAGCTTGATTGGGTTGGTTGGTTGCTGGGCCTTTGCCAGAACTTGCCGAAGCAAATCTGCCCAACCAGTGGCAGCGTCCCGGCGACGTCCTCACTCTTCTTGATTAGTACGTTTACTATCTCAAGCCACAGTGTAAACCTTATGATCATGTTCGATTTGCGGTGTCTAAGATGACCGTACTGTACTCTACACGAATGCCAAACTTGGTGGAATGCTATCGTCATCCTCGTCTAGACCTCACAACTTTTCACCGAGCCCTCAAGAGAGCCATCCGCGAACGGCCAATCACTGTATCCAAATGGCGTTAAATCTCCTGGCAAGTAATACCTCGACCGGTCCCCACGTGTAAGGGATATGTCCTTCTGTAACCGAACCGGGAGGTCGGGCTGAGAATCCCAATTATTGGGTGAGCATAGTACGACTATACATAACCGTGCACACTCACGTTTGCCAAGAACAGGCGGCCGAAGGCGACAAGCCCGCCTTTCTCCTCGGCGACGTGCAACGCAGTCTCGCGGGTGTGCCCACCAGCGGATATGAATACTCTCTCCTCACCGCCTGCACCATTCTTCCATATCTCACGCAAGAAGTCGTTGTTATCGCCTTCGACCGCGGCGACGTCCGCGTTACCTGCTATGCGAGACTCGACCACGTGAAGATATGCCATCTTGGGGTGCTTGTCGCGAAGAGCGGTAGCAAGGTATGCAAAGGTCGGCCGGGGGTCGGGCATTTTCATGTCTGGAAACAAAAGCAGCGGCAGGGCGTCAGCACCACATCCTGTACCTCAAGCTGACGTTTCTCACCTTGGAAAGTGCTCCAGGGACTGATGCGAATACCGACGCGGTCCTCTCCGACGGCATCCACAACGGCGTCGACAACTTCCCTCGTGAACCGCGTGCGGCCTTCCTCGTCGCCACCCCATCTATCCGTGCGCGTGTTAGATACTGTCTGAAGGAACTGATCCAATAGGTATCCGTTCGCGCTGTGCAGCTCCACACCGTCAAACCCGGCTCGGTTGACGGCATTGCGGGCCGCCTGCGCATAAGCAGCAATATACGTTTGGATCTCTTCCTCCGTCAATGGACGAGGTGGCTTCGATCCAGTGATCGCGATCGCCGATGCGCCGACAAACGGCGACGGCGGGTCCTGTTTCTCGAGGAATTCGACATCGGCAGCACGACCTAGCGACCAAAGCTGGAGGTAGATGTACGATCCTTTGGCATGCACGGCGTCGGTTATCTATTGGATCACGTGAGACGAGGTTTAGGACAAAACGATCGGTCGGTCGATCGATCAGCGAGTGGCGTGCCAACGCACCTTTTTCCATCCTTCGATCTGTTCGTCGGTGTAGATGCCCGGGACGTGTGCGTATCCACCTGCATCATGTGAGATGAAGGTGGCTTCCGTGACGAGTAGGGTCCCTGGCGTGGAAGCGCGTTGAGAATAGTAGGTTGCTGCTTGTGGCCCCGGGACATGGGAAGCATACGCTCGGAAGCGGGTCAAAGGAGCAAGAACGACGCGCTGCTGAAGTGCCGAACGGCCGACCTTGACGGGCTGGAATAGAGTAGGAGTAGAGGACATCGTGGATGTTAGCTAGAGGAGAACAATGGAGTAGCGACGCGTTTTGTTGTGTTATTCGGTTTGCCTGACGTCGGCAGTCATTTATAGTCGAGAAATTGCGTGAGATCAGAACTTGCTAGCGGCGGGATCATTTGGAGATATAGATAGAAGCATATCGTGACACAGCAAGCCAGGCCTGTGATTTGTAAGTAGACCTCCAAGAATTCCAAGCTTACGAATGATGCAACTTTGTTGCAATACCATTCGGAGGTTTGTAAGGCAGACCGAGCCTAAGGGGAGCTTGAGCAGATATAACTGAAGCAAATTGGTCATCTGGCATGGAGCGCTGAGTCGCATTCGAGTGGTATGTTGGCGCCAGCCAAGCAATAATATCCAGGCGATCAATGACAACTTATGGAAAACAGGATGAAGGTGCCACCGCTGAACACGCTTGCGAATACTACTTACATAACCATTCGCAAGCGACTTTAAATTTCTTATCACTCAGAAGACGTCGTGCAAACCAGATTTTACGCAGCATTAGTGGACGTCATCCAGAATGAGCATCACATCACCGTCCCAGATGCATCTGCGCCGTCAGTAGGTTGTCAGACAGTTATCTTTTTAGACCATCGGCAAATCGTGAAGAAAGGATTATAGAGGGTTATCATGATCCTGACTTTTCCCTGATGACAGATACTACTATCTATGCTCGTTTGCTCCTGAGCCCGCATTAATTCCTTGGTATATTCCCATGTTTAAAGTTCGACCACGAATGGTTTACTCAACGGAGTGACTCAGGATGCATTGCGCTTCTAAAGGGGTTCATTCTCCAGTCATTCCTACTGAATCGGCGTTGCGACGATCATTCGTAAACGTCACGGTGCAAAGGTCCAATATCGCGCGTTCCTATCAGGATCATGTGGTCTTGATAACGCGAGGAGGTATAAGGATTGTATGATGACTCGTGTCTTGCAATCTATCTCCCGCGTTCTGATCCTTATCATCCTTACTTTCCCCATTCCCCCCTTTGCAAGGTATGTACGTACCCTATTTCCACCAATTTCGTGTATTGATTGTCACAGTTCGATGAGCGGTGCATACTCTGTTGTTCAGTACCTACTCGGTACCCGTCAAGAGATGGCTGTCGGCGTTGGCCATGTTTTGAAAGCGCTATTAGACTTTGCACACCCAGGAAAAGGGCCGATCATCGTCGAACACATGAACAAGGAGGGTACCACCCAAACGATGATGTTCAGCAGGAAAGCCTTGTTTACCCAATATAGCGTCAGCCGAAAGAATTTTTGTCCGACGTCGATCGCCGACGCGTGGATAGACTGCGATGGATATATTCAAGCGTGATTTTGGGATCGTACGAAGTGGATACTACTCGCAGGTGAACATGACGGTTACGGGTGCACTCTTTTACGACGAGGATGGCACTGTGCAGACGACCCCGGTGACGGTATCCCAGGAATCGTGGGCTGACCTGATGGCACACGTTCATAAGATTTCCATCCGTACAAACTGAGTCACTGTTAGGTCTCTTGGGCGCGCGTGCCCGTGTTTTAGTGACTTGCTTGAAGGAGAGATGTAAAACATGTACGAGTAGTGGTACGTCCGAGGCACCAACTGTTCTTTTGATCGTGCCCCGCGTCATCTAGTGCTATTAAAGTCTGTAGTGCACGAAACACGTGACAAGGCATCCGATTTCGCTGGCCTTCGACCGGGTGTCTCTCCACTCGCACATTCTCCCGTACGAAAGCGCACCTCGACAAGACGAGAATTAATTGCCATCCAAAGTGAATCCGCAGCCCACATGATGCATAGCGAAAGTACAAAAGGTCTCCGATCGACGGGAAGGAAAGACGACGACTGTCAGTGGAGGTGTTGCACTCAGCTCGGAAGCTCGGCCCTCTATCGACGATAAGTTAGCCGACAGCCGATGTCAAGATTGAGGTGATACGCTCGTGGGATGCGGGTGAGCAGGTCTGTTCTTGCCTGTTGGGTAATTTAATATCGTGCGTCGTTCGAGCAATTGCATTTTTGGTGGTGCGATATAAACAACACAACGGAGTTGGCACTGATGCATGATGACCAGAGTTAGCATCCGGTTTTCTAATTATGTTTTGATTGGTGGTATGTCTTCCCCACAGGACAAACGCCGTGTATTCCAGGCTCTACACGCCCGCCTGCCCTATGGACATGACATCACCCGAGTCATTGCTGAGCAACTCGCCAGAGGCTCACCCGTTCAGCTGATCGCAGTAAAAAAAAGTTCAGACATACAACAATCCCCAGGCGAGTAGGCACATACTTTTGAATTGGTGTATTTGACGTAGCCCTACTAGGATCGTGTCACCGACCAACTGAATAGGTCTGTTATTGATGAGTACGCAATCTTTGATGGGCGGCACGCAGCAGAATTGGGAGGAAGCAATGACGGAAGAGGCTGTCGGCGATGCAGATTCAATTAGATGCTTCAATGGGAAACGAATGTATCGTTGCTGTGATATCTTGCATCGTTTCAGCTGTGCCTTGAGTGACAGACAAGTGCCATTTACACAGTCGATTCCCGACTTGTGTCCAATCAACAAGCTGGAGTCAAAGGTCGTACAAAAAAAGTCGCTGGAATGAACTCATCTGGATCTAAAACCCCAGTGTAAACAACTTTCGGATGTCGGATGCTCCATGAGCTCCACCTCGAGATTGCAACATTTGGCCGCGGAAATCCCGCCCAACGTTACGTTGTGTTCGCCAGCCACTTATTCCTGAGTCGATAGCCAGGGCGAAAGGAATGTTTCGGCGTAATGTGGCAGTATCACTTTTGTTATAAACTCGTGCGTACCGGACCTCTCCAGGGATTATTTCACAGCGGTTAGTGACTGTTCTCACCAACATTGTTAGTGTTTCATGGGTTTTGTCACCTTTTGAAGACGGATCTAGAGTGCATGTGAAGTAGGTGCTTGTAGCCGCCTAGGCACCACGAGCGTGAGGATGTCAACAGGGCGCGGACGGATGGTCATGAGACCCACGCTGCCGGGTAGGACGGATATCTGTAGATTGATACCGACAGCCGCACGCCCACAGAACGTCAAGCCAAGTAGTAGCGGGTGACGACTCGCAGGTATTGTCGCACCGACATGCCAGTGGAGTGACAGTTGTTCCTCTTGATCGGCTTCTAGTTTAAAGGGAGGGCTTATCTTCTTGCACCTCGCGAGCTTGCGCCATGTGGATTCTGGACTATTTGTAGAGCGCTTCTTAAGGTCCTGCGTGGAGGCAGTGAAACAACTCGTACATTCCCTCTTCCCAGCCAAGCATCCATAGCTCTACCAAGGGGTGTATTACATAATATTCAAGGAACGGTGAGTAAACGCCGTTTGAACGAAAACTCATTCCAGCTCAAGTGACCGACGAAAAGTCAACTAGTGTTGAGATATAAGACTCAGATCACTCCTCGTCGAGAAACTCCCCTCTTTTACTCCAGAACGTGCGCCATGGTCGCACTGTCGACGCAGGACATATCTCATCAACCTACATCCTTACCCGGACCGGCACAATACCCCCTGGACCGCACCGACAGCGACCAAGATGTCCATCAGACGCACTCACCGAGGACGCCTAGTTCCGGCAGCGTGGACTTTCCCCTCCTCCCAGCCGATGCGCAGTCGAGAACCCCGCGATCGCACACCGTTAGCCCCACCTTCGTCTCCTCCCCCCTGAACCCCAACGCACCCGTTCAGCAGTCTACTCCCCCTTCCTTGTTTGTTCGCTCCCGTACGCAATCGAGGCAAAGCATGATCATTAACCGTGTCCCTTCGGAGGAGTCCCAAGCCCTCTCTTCCCAGCGCACCTCTCTCACACCACATCGCACCTCCATGATTCTATACCGCTTGGCTGCCACGGAAGGTCAATCATCCCTACCTTCCCCAAGCATGAACCGAAATTCCCTCGTTTCGAATTCAGGAGACTCCATACTTACCTTGTCCTACGACTCGAAATACCCGTCTGGTTCCCATACCCCGAACAAACTCATTGCCTACCCCTTTGACCCAAGTCTCCACATAGACACCCCCGAAGACGATGACGCATTGCACGACCCATCTGATAACACCCCAGTTTACGCGTCGAGAGGACTCACCATGCGAGGCTTCGTAAATATCGGTGTGCTTATGCTGGTCATCTCGGCATTGTTGTGCCTCTTTATATTCTATCCCATATGGTATTTCGTCGTCCAGGGAAATAATACAGTTCCATGATACACCGTGCACCCTCGGAAGTAGCGACTTATGTCGCGAGGTACGTGCTCTTTGCTCTCTCCGTTCCGGTCCCATGATGCTGATTCCTTTTTCGTGGGTAGCATCTCCACACAACTCTTCGCATTGCTCCATCCGTATATATATCCACGTCACGAGTACAGCCATCTGCCACATCGCCCCTGCCCAGAGAACGCGATCACATTCCTTCCTATTCACTACACCCTTTTCATTGCATTCATCACCGTTGGTGCGGTAGCACACGACGATGTCACATTTCTATGTAGAGACGAATAATATGGACGACCAGCTTAGCACTAACCTAGTAGATATTATTTGTGTTGTTCTTTGAATCACCCATGTTTTAGATAGTTGACTCGGCTCATTCGGATGCGTACGTATAATTGTATCGGCCGACTTTGGCGGTGCCAGCCACTCTTCACACGACGTTTGTCCGAGATGCTCCAATTTGTACAGCGACCAATGTATCCACGGCGAAACTAACGCACTTGCCGTGTACCTCATGGTCCTCAGCATCTCTACCTCTTCCCAGCCATTCTCTTCGCTTCCTGCCATCTGAATTCAACCCCGTTTCTACCCCAACCTCCTCTTTTCTTGAGACCACCCACCCCGAAACCAACTCAAACACATAATGGTCTACCCCCAGTCCCTCGCGAGTCACCTATCCAAGGTAATCGCCGTGCGTCAAAAGCGCCCGTTGCAACATGAGATCCGTCCATCAAAATCAATACAAGGTTTAAGCTCAACTACCCCCCCGGAGAGTCACGCGCTCGTATTCGGGTCCTCTCCATCTGCAACAGACAGCCATGGGGAATCTGAAGCGGCAAATACACGCCGATGCATCAGATTTGGTCCCACTCGTTATGTACGAATCAGATTTTCGAAGACGTGACTCCCTCTGATCGCTTCTCTCCTTTCCTTGTTCGGCAGCGTAAACGGGACAAGCGTACAACCACCGCAGCTGCTAGATGGTTTTCCAGCAAGAACGCGGGGCTTGTCATGAACAAGCTCGACAGGCTCGTGCAAATGCACGTTGCCAAGATAGGAGGGCGCATGCCAGCCAGTCCATCCGCCATGCAAGTCCTTCGCTTCGTGACCCTTGTCGATGCGACAGGCCGGGAACACCCGATACCGATGCAGTGCTGTACCTCGTTTGAGGTGAGGTGTGCTTGTGTGGGCACGCAGATGAGATGCTGACGAGGCCGGTTTACGTGTAGCAACTCCAAGCGATGCTCAACGTAGTGTTGAAGAACAAGTCCCGCGATGCGGTGGTCCAGAAACGGTACCTGGACGTGGGGCTGTACGATTTATCGATCGACATGGGTGCCCAAGTGGAGCAAGTGACTGGCGAGGCGGACCGATGGCCGAACATCGACGCCGGAACGAAGCTGATCATGCGCGTGCTGTTTCAGCGGAAGCAATCATCATGCAAGCTATACAAATGCCATTTGTGCGGCGCTTCGAATAGGGTGGACTGTCGACACCCCACAGATTGGTGTGGCTGGCTCACCGAATGCTCCATCGATTGGTACGTGCATTCCCGTGTCGTCAGGTGCCGAAAACTGATTGCTTGGGAGTATAGCCAAGAATGCGGCGGCCGGTTCCAAATTTTACTCGAAAAGAAGATCAGGAAGAAAACGACTGTCACTACCAAGACGACACCCGAAATAGATGACGACACTCGGGCGTGCATACGCAATTTCCGTGTCTGTGCCATTGTGCGTTATTTTGATTTCCACTATTTCTGGTAGATACTGATATATCCTGCTATAGAAAGTACGTGTGATGTTCTGATTGCAGTGTACTAACCCTCCCAACGATACATTTATTCGTAGTCGGTGCGTGGCCCTGTGTTGGTATTTTTTCACGTGCTAACGAGAAAAATGTCACTTATCAAGAAACATGTGGCGTTTTGCGCTGATGGCAGTGAAGAAATCCATGAAGCCGACGATTGGGATCGTAGTCCCGTTCCTGTGGCCAAGCCACTATCTTATGGGTGGGTCGCCCAATTCTCTTGCCGTCATTCCACCGTTTGATGGGCTCTCAGCGATCTGCTCGAGCTCAAGGCACTCCAACGGGATCTATATCTCGCTCCCCAACCCCTGAACTGTAACAATCGCAACCCCTCCGTTATCCTACCGCGTGTTCCTATACCCTTGTTGCGCCTCACATAACACCCGGCTCGTCAAGTCCATGATTACATGTTCAGCTCGACAAATGTGGCGGTATTCGGCAGACACAGCCACATCGGGCCGTCGAAGGTCCCGGTTCAAGAAAACCCGTCATTAATTGCCGAGTAGATGTCTTTCCATCTTCATCCCCCGGACGATCATTACATCTGCATTCTTGGTATTATAGCTGGGTACTGGTCACGCTCCTTGCATTCTCCTTCTTTCGGTATTTATTTGCACAATACACTACGCTATTATTTCCACTCGACCAGATTTAGATGTCCTCTTCTGGTGGATCGGAAACACGGTTTCGTGGGAGGGCGATCTGATCGATGTGGCCCCACGGCCCGTCAGTCGAAACTGATGTGGTTTAGAGAGTATGTACGATGCTGGATATAAGTGGAAGCCAAGTCATCTAGGATCTATCACGGTGGCATACATATCACAAACCTAGAACCCCAAGTCTCGTAACAAGGTGTTATCACGCGGTTTGATCCCATTGATAAGACTTGCGGCGCATATACTAGCACACTCGAGTCAGTCACATATACCGTACCTACAAAACTTTGCAAAGCTAGAAGATCGAATGTAAAAACTGTCCTGTTTCAGCGTAACCAGACCTTACCACACAGGGCCGCCAGCAAGACTGGGAACGAACCGAGGCGGACCGGTGCTTGTGTACATAGGTTGTTTCAATGTCAGGCTTCGTTGCTCCTGTAAGGTTGTGAGTGAACAAGAACGATGCAACCCAACGTTTAGTTAAAGCTTACATTCCTCTGTGAAGTAAAAGTTGTAAGCTTTTCGCCGATTGCAGTACTCGCAGGGGCTACAGCAAGTGAGCTCAGGCTATGAACATCCCAGAGTAGCTCTTCATATCAGAATTGATAGCCGGAGTCCACGTATCTTGATGGGCTGAGTGCTCGATAGAAGCTCTTTGATGGTTGTTCCACGGATGTCCCCATCTTGATGGGCTGAGTACTCAAGGGTGCAAAGAAATGCAGTGGCGGAATATGTACTTGTCCAGATAAGTTAGGATTATGAAATATGGCGGCGGGCAGCGGCGCTAAGGGCACCTACCAGAGCTCGGACGAGAGTTCTACAGCTGTCTCAATGACAAAGAGGAAGTTTTCCATGCCAATCCTGAGTTACCAGTAGATGCATTACTCCGTTTGCTAGATATTTTCTTTCAGTTACTAGCGTGTTTGTGTGGTCTTGTGAGTCTGTGATAAGCGATGATGGTATTACCAAAGGGGAAGTTTTCTCGGCTGTGCATGTCGAGTCATTGCATCCCACTGCCAATGCGGCCGGAGAGAATGCTTGGTGCGCGCCTAGGTTACTACACTGGCACGGAACCGATACAGGATATGACAGGATCATCATTTCAGTCTTGTTTCTGTTTCACCACGACGACTGAGGTGAGTCGACACACTTCCTACGATACAGCGTAAGGCTTACCCGCGCGCCGTTTCACGAGACCCTGTTCCCTTTCAGCATTGCCGACAGTATTTGCTAATACTCACCTTACCTCGAAATCCCAAACCTTCGCCCGACCTCATCGGCCTCACATTGCGGCAGTACAACTGGCAGGCTGTCAGTATCTTGACGGTTGTCAGATCTTACCTGATATGGCACTTGACCGCTTGAAAGGTTATTTTTTTCCCTACCTTGCACTACATTTACCCGATTCTAACTTGATGTAGCTTATCTCAGGTTATCCCTTGTACTGCTTGTATTATACCCGACCGGATTGCTCGCGATCCGTACCCCGCAATGTTTCGTAAATGTGGTCAGCTGCGCCGAGGACTCAACCAGCCCAAATTGCACGTCAACCTTGAACATTTCGAGTGCTACCGCCCTTTCTGTACTCCGAACCAGCGATGGCTCCCTTATCCCAAACGTACTCGACTCAATAGAAGCAGCCACTGCGCTTTCCTACGCAGGTTGTGTGGAATATTGTGCAGACACTGTGCAACAGTTTCACTGGGCTGACTTTGCACAAGAATATTCCACATGGCTTCTACCCTATCTTTCCCTGCTCTCGCAACTTCCCTTCGGCGCTCGGCGCAGGATGGATAATCTCATGTCCGTGGTGTTGACGCTCGGCTCACCGGTTCTCGCCGGCTACTCGCTATATCTGACGTTCCTTAACGCGCGATGGGTCAATGATCACCTGTTCTCATCCATTCACTATCCAAACACCGCAGTCCGTCAGTCTGTTGTGCGGGTCTTGAGTGGTCTCCAACAAGTCCCATTGCGCGTTCATCCAGGAGAGGATGCTCTATTCGAGTCCCTCGTTGTCCATCCGGATAACGATGACTGGTGGTGTACGTTTGCGGAGGAGCTCCAATACTCACAAACTTGGTCGATCGCATCCGCAGTATCAATCTGCTGGGTGGTTATTGCGTATTTGCTTACAGTCGCCAGTTCCATCGCGAATTTAGTTCAAAGTGACTCCAATGGAGATGCATCGAGTTCTGCATGGCTTTGGCTTTTACCGATTGTTGTGGGTTGGTTGATTTTGTCGCCTAAATGCGATCAAAAACGCGTGGTTGACGCGTACAAGAAGGCGAATAGGACAGCTTTTGTTATGGATTCCAACAGCCCTAGGGCGGCCCCCACCCGTTCCGGCTCTGTCTTTGGCCTTACCATCACTCACAAGTCGGACTGGGCTCCGCGCACGAACACCATCTCCCCAGACGAGTCGCGAATACCTCCCATCTTCAACTACGCGAGAGTATGGCTGTGGGCACAGAACGTCTACGTGACATCTCTATTCTATCGCGCAGCAAGCGAACAGTCGAACCGTCGTGTTGGTGTTGACAATAACCCGATCCCTAGGAGTATGCAGGATGGCGTTCCCCGCGAGAGCCGGCTGGGAAGCCGCAACGAGATCATTCAATACTGTCGACCGGATAGTCACGGATCTTCACGGTCCAGCGTTCTCTGGCCTCGTGGCATAATTTATAACATGGTCGTGGCATCGTTGATGGCGCTGCAGCTACAATGGGGCGCGACCGGTGCAGCGGTGCTCGGAATATGGTTTACGCCTACCATCGTAAGTGACTTCGAACGAGACCCTATCAATTTTCTCATGTTTGTCAGGGACTCGGATGTCGTTCTGTCGCATACTTGCTGAATGCTGCACTGTCTACGGCAGTATGGTTTCTTTTGGTTGTGTCCAGTATACTTGGATACTATTCCCATTATCTGCTCAGCGGTCCACCTATTTCTGAGGTGGGCAGCAACAGGAGACAGCCCTACTTCACAACTTCCCCACGCTCCGACTCGACTACAGCGCTGACTGAGAATAGTCCCGGCCTCCTTGGCCAGCCGCCGCCGGCTGAAATCAATGCCGTCCCGATGCGTGAAATTCGTGGCACAGCCAATGCCATCCCGAATGGGGCCCAAAATGTAGCCCCTAACATACCTGACGCAGTAAGGTTTCGGGCTCGGACGCTCGCGCGCCTCGCCGACTGGCTACGGTGGACAGGAAAAAC
Source organism: Zangia roseola (assembly GCA_038090095.1). Classification (NCBI taxonomy): domain Eukaryota; kingdom Fungi; phylum Basidiomycota; class Agaricomycetes; order Boletales; family Boletaceae; genus Zangia; species Zangia roseola. The sequence goes on from JBBPMD010000167.1 coordinate 23,090, forward strand.
AATCGCTATCATCAATGCCATCGGCAGTATCGCCAACTCGCTCTTTGATTACGCGAAAGTGTATGACAACTGTTTTTGTGACTCGAGCGTGTTCAACTGGGGTCAGCGCGCGTTTGCAGTTCTCGCACCGTCCCAGAGTGATATTCGGTTGGAGGTGAATGGGTTGATCGGTGCACTCGCGCTTGTGTTGAGTTCTTGTGCTGTGTTCATTGGGTCGATTTACTTGATAAGGGATTCGGTACCGTTATGATAGTTCAGTTGGGCCTCTGTAACCTCTTATTTATATGGTATTTTGGGAATACGACTAGATGGGACGCTAATCGCGGGTCGATTCGTCCTCAAGGAAAAGTCAGGACCGTGCCAATATGTACATTCCATAGTCATGTAAGGGTTTTTAGACCATTGGTAGATTGTGAAAAAATGATTATATCACGATCCTAATTTTCCCTGATGGTAAGAGGGAAGATTCGCCGAAGTGCCCACCGAGTACCCGAAGAACGCTCAGAAAAGCTGACGGCCAGCCGGTGTGTGAGGTAGTACGAGCACAGGCACAGAGCAATGATGATGCATGATGTTTTTGGCCGATGGCGCTTGCCGGGCGCAAATCCTATGTTCGAAACGTACTTTGACAAGAAATACTCCACTGGTATTTTGAGGGGATCGCTGATTCCGGGGCAAGTTTCGATAGGACGGACAGGAGGCGTCCTCGGATGATATTAGTAGGTCATTCATAAGTAACTAATGTAGTAGCTTTAAAGTATTTCGAGGACTGTGTTTACCGTCCAATGCGGTGGGATAGTATATAAGAAGCGATTCGAACCCTGAATTGGCACTGGCGACCGTGCACCCGCAAATTCCAGAAATGTCCACCACCCACGAAAACTGTGATCATCGAGCCTCATCATCGGTTTACAAACGCCCAACAATGCCGGTGGTACCCCTGCGTCTGTGCATAGTCGCACGGTCTGAGAGAAGTATCTATTAGATTCTGTTCTCTGACCGAGGAGAAGCTCCACTTCTCCGAGCGCTCTTGTGCACAGAGCCTTGGTCCCAATTTCGTCACAGGCCTCACAATACGAGACGACGTCCACCAAGAGTTGGCGCGCTGTAGCATAGTTTCTTGCATACAGCTCGTTTCGACCTTGGAAGTAGCGCAGAGGCAGAGAGTAGACAGACAAGGGAGCGGTGATTCCGCCAGAGAACATGCTCAGGGCATTGAGAGAACTTCGCAGAATGGACCGAGCAAGATTGTAGTCACCCTGTGAGGAGGCAACCGCTGCCTTGTCTCCCAAAACGACCAGCGTAAGATGGAAGACGCCCTTGATGTCCTCGTGCGCTTGACTTAGAAGTTGCATTGCTGCGTCAAATTTGGACTCCAGGAATTCTAGTTCCGCCAGGGTTCCGAGGAAGTACCAGCGGTCCCATGGGTTGGGAGACGACATACAGTGGGGTCGACAGAGCTCGAGGTTCCTTCGGACTTCTTCTGGCGTGGTGTGTCTGTGCAGCATCCTAGCTCTCCAGTGGAGTACATGCGATGCTACATCATACAAATTGTGTTTTGTCGAGCACAAAAAGAGCGTGTCGGAATCCGTGGTCGACATATTCATCCTGCACTCGTCGAGTCTGAAATAAATCTCGGCCCTGATTTCCTTGTCAATGCATTGCCAAGAAGAGGACCGAGTGAAGCAGTCCAGAAGCTGTCGAGCAAGCGAGAAGTACCCCCGGTCGCTATGCGACCGAGCTGCATTGGAGGTGCAACGCGCGACCATGCTGTGGTTTCCGACCGCAAGGAATAGAGCACGGGCAGCCAAAAATCTTTTTCCAGCCTGTAGATAACACGAGAGCGTAGCATTGAGATGTCCGAGTGACTCCAGGCACGATGCTTTCTCGACTTTCTCGGCTCGTGACTCTTCGGGGAATGAAGAAACCATAGGCGCGAGCAACGTAGGACGTGGTTTTTTATCTGCAAGACTGTCAAAAAACCTGTGACAGGCGCCGATGGCGAGCATGTCACGCTGGCAACGGGAAATATCGTACGCGATGAGGTGCTCGATATTGAGATGATCCGAAACGATGAGACCTGCATGGAAATCTCTTTCGATCGGGGCCTCAAGTGAATCATAGTACGTTTTCCGAATGCCCTGGAGGAGTGCAAGACCAGTAGTCTGAAACGTGTCGCGGAGGAATAGCCGGACTGGGGCCAGCATGGTTAAGAAGGAGCCAGAGCGATAGATGAGCGACACCCTGCGAAGTGTATCGAGGAGGCGCAGTATATGACGGATCGACGGGAATAAGCATGCGGCATGGTCTTCGTTGATCCCTCGAGGGAAGAAAGCAATCGTACAAAGGACGTTCACCGAGTCCTCGCCGAACTCCTGAACAGAGGGTGAGTACAGGGACAAACTGATCGAGAACCCAAGGTTCTCTTTGCCATGTCCCGTCTGCAGCAATCTACTTTGCTGCACTTGCCATTCGTCAAGAAGTCGTCTTTCCGTCCATTGATTCTCCTCTGCAGTGTAGGCCAGGATGTGGATTGACAATGGATGAAAGTCGAGTGCACGCAAAAGTGCGTCAATATTAGCCACCTGCATCTCCCCTTTGTAAATTTCTCGGAAGTACCGCCGCGCGGACACTTCGTCGAGTGGGAGGACATCGAAGCGAGCCCAGGGAATATCGCGAGCGTTGTTTCTTGTTCGCGACGTCAAGATAACTGTGACCCCCGACGTAAGGGCGATATCCGAGATAAATGATGATATACGCGTCTTCTCCCATGGGTCAATAGCCTCTTCGAAGGTCTCCGCGTTATCAAGAACGAGGAGGACAGAAGATGACGTTAGGTTGGATCTCACCTGGCACCCATTCTCTGTACCGGATAGCCCAAGGGTGCGCGCGATGCATTGAGTGAAGATGTCGAACGTCATTGTCGTACTATTGGCGTCATCATAACGGACGAAAAACCGCCGCATGTAGCGCTTCTTGATGTCGTTGTCGTGGATCACCATCTTCGCTAGCGAGCTCTTGCCAATCCCCCCGGTACCGATCAAAGCGACGTTTTTCTCGCAAAGTAATGCACGTTTAATGCGATCCATAAGCTCTTCGCGGCCGAAGAACATGACCGGAGCTGATGGCAGCGGTTCTGGCATCAGACTGCTCTTGATAGTCAATGAATAATCTACCAGAACAGAGACTAGCCTCACCGGCCCGGGAAATCATCAGAACGTGCCAGGAATTCGTATACTTGGCCGAGTGGAATTATTCCAGAAACCATGTTCAACCTCCCCTGTTGAGACCGACAGCGGTGAAATCTTTGATCAATAGACGGGCTAACTGATCAACGTACACTAAATGTCGTAGAGATCCCATCCAAATCTGTCGCCCATTTATTGATTCTGTGCTCTAACGCCTCTTCTTCTTTTGAATGGAAGTTATCTACTGAGCTGCTTTGGCGTGAGCTATGATCACGGGCAACAATATGGTGTGAAACGTACCGCTTCAGATCATAAAGTGCGTTAGCGAGAGCCTCGCCTATCTTCCCCACAGATATGCCCTTGGTGGCCACCGCCAAGGTCGAGCAAATCGACTCACAACTTCGAACGAGAGTGTCCAGACTGTTATTATTTCTGATACCCTCCTGCAGGGAATGTCAACCAACTCGATTTCGAATCTACGAGAAGAAAAAAACATCCACACGGACCGGCACGAGCGAGAGTATGGCAGTGATGCGGGCCAGAATTTCCTTTGCCGAATCGAGAGAAACCAATCTGGAAATTTCTTGAATAAACTGAATCTTGCCTTGCAACGTATTTTCTAGGTCTTCTTTCCGATGACCTCGTTCGCACGTGAATGATTTATCTGTCGGGGAAACGATGAGAGAGATCGGTAGAGGACTGTTGTGTACGACCAGGTTGATCTGGTCTCTTCCGATATCGTTTGAATCCCCTCGGATATCGAGCGTCGCATCTTTTCCGTTTTGTTCGAATGGCATTAAGCGGAAAGAAGGGAATCACAGATGATGCGGACTGGGGGACTGGGGGAATTGTGACGAAAGGAACAAGAACTAAATGAAGGATCCAGTCAAAAACGAGGTCTCAACGTGTTAAAGATTGAACAAAGTAAACTTTCGTATGCTGCACTGCCCGTCGATCTCGGCTCATAACCATCATGATGCGCCGAGCATCCATCCGACCCACACGGTTTATCGTCCAACCAGGGTTAAACACGGCGAAATGATAATGATGGGAAAGCAGCTTTTCAGACGACATACGTGGTGGCCAGATGGCATTGCGATTTGAGTCCGTGTACCCTTCCAAGATAGGCGCGCGAACAGCGAGTTACGGCTGGCGCGGAGGATCAGACTGCGAACTTAGGAAATAGGAAATCAAAAAGAATTCGTGGCCCTTACACGTTGTGTATGAATCTAAGCACACCCTCGTCCTCTGCGTCGTGGTGCCGCTTCGAAGTTATGACCATCAACCGACAACGAATATTCTCACCCTCTTCATTCTGAGTGCTTTAGAATCCACTACATCCGCTGACCAAAGTCGAGCCTAAGCAAAGCATGCGGAAACGGAAGGGGTTTGCATCACCTAGCTTGAGCACACCGGATCTCAGGAGGTGGAAAAGATCGATCACTGACAAGGAAGTGGAGAGGAAGGTGTTTGCAGTGCATGCACATAGGGACCGCTGCGGGTCGGGTTAAAAATAGTGGAATGACCGTTGTGGGCGAAGGGTATGCGACAGGTCGAGTAGCATTGACGGCACACCGCCGAACCTTGATCCGGGTTGATCTCGATGGGCATGAAGCCCCTTGGCATGAACACATGTTTGTGGCCAGCTGTGATCACATAAGACAGGGTCTCTGGAAAGATTGATCAGGAACAAGTAAAGTAAAGTACAGATACCTGGAACGAATTCACATTCACTTACGTTGGGCACGGATCTCTGGAGGTGACTTCCACAGCGGGCTTGAAAGGCCCTAAATCGAATCAAGCAAGAAGTTGCAGAGTGACCGTCGTGGTCAAGGGTACGCGACACAATTGAGTCACCGTGCGAATGATGCGGTCAATGACTGATCAGCCTAGTACTGTCGCGTACCGTTGCTTGCAATAAGTGTTGTCCTCTGTGGGCCAAAGTGAACTACTCCTCATAGCGAATACGTTGATTTCGAGATGGGCACTTTCCTATAGTCAGTCGTCACAAAGTTGCATGAATTTGGAAATAAGATCACTGAAGGCGACAAGTAAGTAAATATGATTGGGCTCCGAGTAGGTCAAGTACAGGCAGAGACAACGAGGTTCTGTGGCAGTGCCTAGGGCGCTGGGGAGCACCGCCATGCCAACTTGGCTCCGACCAATCACGATGATGCGTCCTGCTTAGGTTAGCCGGCGGCACCACTATGTTCGCCAAAAGTCTCCACCCACTGCAGCATAATGGATGCGCCGGTGACTGTGCACACGATCCAAGTTCACGCAATGTTCCTGAAGCCTGATTCTGATCCTTCCGATTGGAAATGGGTCCATTGTCTTACTGTCCCATTCCCCACCTTCAATAGTCTTCAGCTCGAATCGTGGCCCTACAAGTGGATTCGCTATGCCATCGGAGTCGTCGTCGGTGCATACGGTGATCTTTCGTTCAACCAGCAGGACTCGCACGACATGGACTACGATCATACCCTCCCAGCCGAGTCTACCACGGTGTACTATCACATCAACGGCGACGAAAGGGGCAAGATGTTCCCTGCCGATCCTGACATGAACCGAACAACGGTCGCTTCTGAAGTTTTCGCATCTCGGAGGGGCCAGTTCCGCGATGAGGTTGTATCGCGGGATGCAGTGTGTGTTTTCACGGGTGGATTTGCGGATGGTTGCGATGCCGCACATCTCCTGCCGCATAGCGAAGGGGACAAGGTAGACCACTCTTTTGAATCTATACTCGCTCACTGTCTGGCAGTACATAGAGACCTACACTCAGCACCGCAGCCGGGACCCTGTCGACGTTGTGGTCGACATTGACGACACTCGGAACGGCATTCTCGTAAACAAATATATTCATCCTTTCTTGGGTACAGATGTTGCAGTCCTGATGGTGCGTAATACTTTCATATTGCTTATCAGAGTCCAATATCTCGATACGTAGACACCAAACTTCGCCATCCGCACAACGGACATCGACCCCACCGCATCACAGGAAGAACAAAGATGTACAGCGCATCTTTTCAATCCTGACCGGGACCTATCACATATTTTCTCCACATTCCATCAGGGATCTTCAGTCAAGATGTCTAATTCTCCTGACAATTGGCCCCCTGGTATTCTTTTCGACTCCGTCTACGCCAGTGCTGTGATACACCATTTTGCCACTCAGCCACTGAGAGATGCACACAGAGAGTGGAAGAATACTTTTTACCCCAAGGGGACCAGTCAAGCGGACGCGGAGCTCCGGAAAATCACTAGCGAGCGAGATGCCCAGAACGCGAGGAAAATCGAACAAGATGAAGCACGCGATCAACGCCACTCTAAACACCAGACGGGCGGAGTTGGCGGTGACAACGATAACGATTACTTTGGTTTCCTAATGGCAATCCCATACATTTTGATGTCACGAGACGAGCGGGAGGCTTATCAGCGAAAAGCTGAGGAGAAGAAGGCGGAGCAGGAGCGCAGCCACGTGACGGACAAGGTGTTAGGCTGGACAAGGGAAGTTGCAGAAGCGTCCTGTGGCATTGCAGATCCGGAAGGGCCATGTGCATGAATTTCGTATTTATTGTTTGACCTTCGAAGTGTACTCGAATTCGAATTTCTTGGCTCGTGACGGTCTAGTCCGTCTAAAAGAGGCTTGAGCCACGGAGGATACAGTACCTATGGTGGAAAATCTGCACATTTACATAATCATTCTGCGCCCGTAGAAACCTGACCGTACTGAATACACTAAAAGGAAGGAGCAGAGGATATCGATCGGCACTGGCCCCAGTAGCCCGGCGGGCGGCCATAGGAACTGCCAGGTACTGACTCGGATCGGTGAACATGCCATGCAAGTACGCTACCAGTGAAAACTAATCTGAACGCCATTCTACTGTACCTCAATCGTCCGAATCTTGTTTATCAACTCATCCAACGACACCTCCTCGCGCATCCGAACAGTGATCAAACTATCCGTAGCCACCCGCATATACTCTATCCGCGACAGTGGCTTGAACAACAACGCCCCAAATGGCTGCCGAAGTCGAGCGACAAACCGGAGTGCACTCGTTGCCTTGTCCAGCGCCCCAGCGCCTTCCGAAAACTCTTGATCGAGTAGGGGGCGGATCCAAGGATGGACGAGGTAGAATTCCTTTATCCCCGTAAGATCATCTGTTGTCTTGATCTGTATTTCCCCAAACGCGGGCGATGTCGTGCGGTATGTACGGAGGTGGGTTGTGACACTAGCGTCGGTAACGTGGACAAGATCGGTAAGTTGGAAAACAATGCCAGGGAGTCGCAATCGACTGGCGGCCATAGAAGGCGTTGGAAGTTCACTAAGTCGATCATACAGCGTCGTGACGAGAGACAAGTCGGTCAAAGATGAGCGCAATTTCCTGACGATTTGAGCCGCCTTCGTCGTATCGATGGGTGGCGGAACATGCGGTGGTACAAGTTGATCATAGACGGTGAGGTCCATGGGTAGGCAGCTATTGTAGCTACCCTCACTTCCAGTCCAAGCAAGTATGGTAACATCACCAGAACCCATCAGGATGTGTTCAAGAAGTCGACCGACTGCGCGGCTTCCCTCTCCGTATATGACAGGAATAGGGGCATTGAAGATGCCGAGCAGCGAGTATGCAATATCTTCTACAAAGGTTGTGTGACGCGAAGAAGCCATATAAAGCTTCTCGCGCACTCGGTCGAGGCCAGGACGAAGGATAGTCAATTGTTGTACCGAAACACGCGACGCCTGCTCCATTTCCGTGACGATGACGTGCGACTCTTTGTGATTGTCCAGAGACAGACCAAGGTACGGCTTCCAGTCCTCCGTATAAAACTGGACCGTTTCAGCGGCTACGTATTCTTGATAGGTCCATCCACGAGTGTTCCAGAAGCTTCCCCGCAAACCACCAGGCTCCTGAGACTGCGCGGAGACGCCGCGAAGGTAGATGATCGTAAGGGAGGATCCACGATACCACGTGAACATGGCAACCAATGACTCTTGCAGTACCACGTTGTTCTCCTTATCTACGCAGCACGTGTCGCTCCACGCCCAACGAAACCCGAGAGAGCGAACGCGCAAGCAGAACGTCTGCAGTTTGATGTTTGCTCGCGAAACTTCGAGTTCGTAAACCGAGCAATGTTCAACCTTCTGAAGAAGAGGTTCGCTAGCTTCCCACGTATGTGAAAGCATCACGTATCGATAGAACTCCTTTACCGCCTCACATATCCGCGGATGATCGAGCTTGGTTGTCATTGAAGACACCAGTTCGTAATAGGTAGGGAGGGTCTCGAAAGCCTCTGCTTGCTTGTCCTTGTCCTTGAGACGACCCGTGGCAGTGTCGATAAGTATTCGTGGCATACTGCGTAGGCTCTGCTTCACGATGCGTTGAATAACGGGTCTTGCATCGACATATCGACTGCGAAGTTCTGTGGCGGTCGTTAATCCGCGGGCAAAGGACCGTATAACATCAATGGTGCGCTTACCTCGAACATGTTTGTCAGGAGATTCATCGAGTTTTAGAAGCATCACATCGAATGCTTCCACGGCTTCTGAATAGCGTCTCATCCCATGTAACGCTGCGCGTCTCGTCTCATACCCGCGGTAAGATGAAGGGTCGAGCTTGATAGCCTGCGTTCTATTATCGAGCACGGTTCAGTTACAAGAGCACAAAACAATACCTCGTCAGCATCATTCAGTGCTTCCTCCCATGAAACCATCATCGCAAGACCTTTGCTTCGTCTGATAAGAATGTCGTTAAGGTTCTCTGGCTCAAGTGATCGTGCGCTGGAGTAAAATCCGATGGCTTCATCGTGCATTTTAGATTCCATAGCAATGTCGCCGAGCTCTACCAGCTTGTCAATACAACGCCTTCGGAAGTCTAGTGAAAAGAATCAAGTCTGATCTGTAATGTTGATGCAGTTCCATACCAGTTTCCCATTGTGCTTGGCTTTCGTCGCGGATACTCACTCCGTCTCCAAGCCCACCCTGCATTTGGCGGAGGCATGTCACTGCGTCCGTGACACGGCCGCTCGACTCGAGAGAAGTACAAATGGCACGGTAAATGGTGAATTCCGGAAGCTTGAACTGTATGAAAACGATTGACGGTGCTTAGCTTCGCATTATTATGTGACTCATACCTGCGCGGCAGCACGCACAACCTCATCGGTTGAGCTACCAAGTAACATAATGGTCGCACACTTGATTAAGAGTCTATCTGGAGTCAGGGGACCTAGGGATAACGCAGCAGAGTAGGCCGCAAGCGCTTTATCATGCTTCTCGACCTCTGACATCTTGTCGCCAATCTTTTCCAGCATCGTGAGACATCGGCTTGTGAATTCTGATCACATAACTTGAATGTGATCTTAAAGAGTGTGGTCAAGAAGCGTACCAGAAATCCAATCCATGATTATCTTGTTGGATTTGATGACCTCGTTTACGTTTGTCTTGATCTTGAGAAGAGACTTGGCGGTTTCGCCCATGCGGCCTTGGGCGTAAAGGGCCTCGCACTGGTGCTTCAGTTCGTGAATACGAAGGAGGTGAGTGAGGCTATCCGCCTTCTTCTGGGAATCGGTGAGTTGTGCACGGAGTTGTTGGACAACGCTATCAGCCTTGCGTTGTGAGTCAGCAGACCGAGTACGGAGTTCTTCGACCTGTTTTTGAAGATGTGCAATTGTTGCGTCTATTATGAAGGTCAACTTCATAGATAGAACAATATCAAGTAACGCGCCTGAAGCCTTGTCCTTTGTGCGAAGCGACTGGATGGTCTCGTTGAGGGCATCGGTCTCTTGTTTGACTCCGCACCGAGATTCGGACAGTTCGGTACCCAGTTGTTCAATGGTATTGTTTAGATTTGCTAGCGATGGAGTGGATGTAATAAATCGGGGAGGGAAGCGCGCAGGTAATGAACTCACATGAACCTGCTTCTCGTATACTAAGCTCCGCGCGTAGTAATTTGATAGTCTCTTCCCGGCCATCCTTTTCCTTACTGCCAGTGGCTACACGTTCTGCGTTGCCAACTTCACTTCGGAGTCTTACTCGGAGCTGTTGGATACTTTCGAGACTGGCAACTCTGTCATCTAAGTATACGGACATCAGGCGGTCGAACCGAAAGTGTGTGTGGACGCACTCAAACGCTTGTCACGTGCAACTCGAACTTGGTAGTGCGAGGGAAGGACATCTGAGAGACTCCGCAGACTCAGTGTCTTCCCTCCACCGGTTACAATGCTATAATTCGTCGAGATAGCCATGGACCGGACGGTATCATTGTGCTTGAGGAGAGGGCCGATTTGCTGGCGTGTTGTAGTGTCCCAGAAGGACACCGACGAATCCGCAGAAGCCGCGATGAACGTTCCGTTATTTGCTAGGGCGATACACTTTGGCTTGCTATTGCTATGAATCGGCCACCTTGCGAGGGTTTCTCCGGTGAATATGTCGAGACTGTTGATGTTCCCGTCTTGAGACAAGACAAAGATTCGCCTGCTATCGCCAGCCCATGCGAGAGACCCATTAACAGCTGAGTTGACCTGGATTGGGAAGTCGACAGCGAGGCGGCGGCCGTGACTGGTGTAAACGCGAATAGAGTGACACTCAGACGTCGCGGTGGCGATGTGGTGTCCGTCAGGTGCAAACTTGGCAGCGACGACGAAGTGATCGTGTTGCAATGGCCCGACGAGTCGTTGACCCTGCAATGACCAGATACAGGCCGTTTTGTCAGGCGAGCCGGTTACGATCTTCGTTCCGTCTAGTGAGACGTCCACCGCGTTTACTTCGTCGTCGTGTCCCCGAAACTCAGTCACCTTTTCCCCACTCTCCGCATTCCAAACGATTACTTGACCCTTGTGCGTCCCACTGACAACCCACTTTCCGTCTGGTGATATTGCGATGCTGTACACATGACTCCCAACTTCCATTGGGGTCCCCACCTCCCTGCCGTCTTCCGCTCCCCACCGCCGCATCTTTTTTTCCAGGCCGCCGCTCAGGATGTACTTGCCATTCGCGAGGAACACGACGGAGACTATCATATCCCGTGCATCAATGTCAATCGGCTTAGCCTCCTTTTTCCGAGAGGCACTGTTTTCATTCGACTCTTGGGACCCGTCAATACTGCGCTTTCCGATCCTCTGACTCTCACCTTCGTCAATCTGCTCTCCATGACTGTTTCGAGACGAGGATCGGTTTTCTATGCGCGTTACGTCTGCGCTCTCATCACTACCTTCCTCTTCGTTGTTCTGTCCAACTACTCACAACGAGTTGTCCCCGAACGTCCTTTGGAATCCATTCTTGTCCACGTATCGGAACGATCGAAAGGATGCCTGGCGGTGGTGTTCCTGATGCGCGCCGAAATCAATCAGGTTACCCACGCGCGTCGTGTTCCTGGCGCTTGTTTCTATTCAGCTCCCGGTACCTCTGCGCGTTATCAATGAGTGTACAGTCACCCTGAAATCGGTGAAAGAGGTACGCAACATCCACGTCCTACGCATGCAATGGTGACGAAGGATAAACTTTGAAGTAGGGTATCGATATCCAGTAATCGATGAATCCTCCCATCAAGGTATTGGCAAGGCAAGTAGAACCAATTTTTAGATTTGGCCATTGACCGATTCAGATCGAACACGTTCAGACAAAGCTAAATGACAAGAACATATACGGGAGGCAACATCACGACGCCAATGTCTATCAAATTGTACGTATCATAGTTTAAAAGTTCCTGGCGACCCGAGCTAAAGAGGCGGAAGCATGGTATCCATCACATAAAAAAGCATAAACTGTCCAAGTCGTTGTCCGTACGATGCTCTATGACGGGTCAAGAATATCGCTGGGCATGCCTGCGAGGTACGTCATTGGCATCCATCTCGACACCCTCAAACATTACCTACCGCTCACCATTCCTAACAGGTTTTTCCGCTCAGCTCGGAAGTCCGCATGCAGACGGTGCAGCCGTGACAAACGTCACATTCACCCTTCCCGACGCCTCCGCCTGACCATTCGTCAGTGTGTTCATCGCCGCCTCCGAGACCGTGAACCCAGTCAGGGACACGTCCACGGCCAAGATGTTGACCGTGTTATCACCGTACGTGACAGCGTAGCACGCGCCGCACTGGGGAGAGTTCCAACCCTCCACGGTATAGACACCACCGACATATGGGAAGCTGGGGAGCGAACTCAAAGTGGTGTAGTTGGGGTCTTTTGTCTCAAGGCCATTTGCCCCATCGGAACAGGCCACTTGGTTGAGAGATAATGCACCATTGTCATAGTTGGCGTCGTAGGCGAGTGTTGTCTGTGTCTGTGCAAGGACACGAAGCCCAGAGGCGAAGGTGAGGATGCCAACGAGAAGTGTGGTGAGTGAGTACATCGTCAATCCTAAGACACCAAGTGACAGTGGAAGGGAAGAGTATGATTTACAGACAGCTAGGGCCATGGGCCATTTTATACGCGCAGAACAGAATGGGAAGCTCGTGGGGAGAGACGTATACAGTATCGGATTTAGATTTTAGGGCCATGTGGTTCTTGTCTAGCCGAAGTACTCGGAAGTCACAGAAGTCAACTGGCCAGTGTTACGAAAAGTAGCGTGACAGCTGACCTCCAAAGGAGACAGCTGAACATATACAACCCGCTGGAATCGACTCAGTTAGGCGTCGCCACAACCTCATATGCCCGTTTCACCGTTTTGCAATGTTTCGGCCATTTAGGTATGCGTTGAAACTCGTAGGAACCTCGTATCACCTTGGCGCCCAGCGTGGCGACGGACGGTTATCATCACGATCGCCGCAAGGTGATTGCAACCCGCACACGGGATCAAATATCCGTCCTGAGATTATGAGCCCCATCATCTCCGTTTAGTGAGTCTTCGAGGGTCACAATTAAGTCACTTGTGTGGCCGTCTAATCACCCAGTCAATTGTTTTGAGTCAGTTATCTCGGACATGTTCAACTGTCCGGAGAGTGCTGCACTGTGGTCATATCCGGACTTCTTGCAGTTCTTTGTGAGACGTGAGTCGCACTGTCGAACTTCAAGAAGCGTTTGAATCTCCTGGGACTCATTGCATGAGGACGCCGTCATCTACGAAAGGGGGGATGATTTCCCGAAATGGTCCACGTCAGAATGAGAGGACGGTACTGAAAGCTTCATGCACTGTGTATCTTACAAAGTCACTGCGCAAAGCACGCATCTAGTACGTAGCGTCCTCATGTTGGTGCCTAAGCCGCTCTGCAGTTAGTTCCAATTTCCCTCAGGTAGGAAGATGGTCGTTCCAAATTGTCTTGGACGGTACTACTACGTAGCGGGTGTATGATGAGTGCATGATCACCGTCTTGAGACCTTTGTTTGTTCATGTTTCACCAAGTATTCTTCTGGACCGCCGTGTAGGCGCCTGCTACAGACCCACACCGCCTTTCACAAACATTTAGTACGCACAGCAAATGGCGGGTACGAGGATACGTTCGTGCATTCATTGATTTTGTAACTTCCATCTCATAATCACCGCCACTCCATGGACCCTGCAAAAACCGCTCTACAGTCAATCGTGCTCGCAACAAAGCAAGTTCAGAACGCGATGTCTCGGTATTTCACCGCCGGAGGTGTCATACAGATCCGACAGCACTCTGTGGTCCGCCTTGAACTCGAGTTCCAGACGATCATCGATGCGTCTCAAGCTATCCTCGAAATCCTCAACAATCCGCACCTTAGTCGACACTATATGCTCGGCGATCACTTGATGGACTGGCTGTCCAGTGCCGGACCAGGGACCTGTTTGGGGACATTAGGGAAGATGGGGGAATACCTTGGTGTCCGGGGTGGTCGTGACGTACAGGTGTTCTCTGGGATCGCCGACACGAGGTCCGCTTGCGAGGAAGACGACGTCGACGCGGCCGTGGTGCTGTTCCGTGCCCACCAGGCTCACTTCCACTTCTTGCTCACTACCGATATCTGGTGAGTGTGTACTTATATAACGTTCGAATGAATCAAGTGCGTGACGGCGTCTCCCAGGAACCACGGGAATGAAGATCATAACCATCCCATGCCTCCGAGAATAGAGTGAGCATTATGGCCATCGTAAGTAGGTTTGGAGTCCAAGTTGACCGTCATCTATACTAGGCAAGGCTGCTCTCGGGGGCTTGCACGGGGCTTTGTTGCAGAAAACCAGAGACAGCAAATAATAAACAAAAAGTTAAGCAAGTTGATCGAACTACTTGATCCGTTGGATTGTTCTCGGGAACATCGGGAAACGTCATCACTGCGTCAATCTGACACATGCGGATGGTTGCTTGCTATGGATGCATACAAGTCATGGAAGGAAGGAGTCGACTCGATTCTGTGGTTGCAAGGGAAAGGTATTCTTCTCATTTCTGCCGATATTCACTGGTTGACATGATTCCGATCACAGCTGGCGCTGGAAAGTCTGTCTTAGCGTATGTCGACATGTCATATTAGAAACGACACTAATAATTTTTGTAGTTCGTTTAGCATCAATGACTTGGGTGGCGCGCTGCGTGACGGAGAGATTATGGCTTACTTCTACTGTGATTTTCGAACGAAACGGTCGACAAGTGCTGTCGAAATAATGCGATCAATTCTCGCTCAGATAACGGCCCGCCTCTGTTCTATGATCGATGCGGAAGATCTGCTAGACGAACTACTCAAGGAGAGCGACAGCCGTACAGACGCATTCCACAATGCTAAAGGGCTGTCACATTATGTCTCCAAAGTCGCTACACTGTGCCCCCGAAGACCCATACTTGTCGTCGATGCACTAGACGAGTGCAGGGAAGTAGAGAGCCTCCTCGATGGTCTCATTACGAGCAGTCGTGACATGCAAATATTTGTCACTTCTCGGCCTCTCCAGAGCATCGTCAACATTCTCTCTCCTTTCTCGTGCATATCAATGGACAAAATAGCCACCAAATTGTCAGCTGATATCGTTCTTCACGTCACAAGAGAGCTAGAGTCACGCCATCTACTAAGAAAGTTTGATGACACGTTGAAAGAGGAAATCCAATCTAAGCTATGCGCAAAGGCCGATGGCATGTGCGAATCTCTACTCTTTCTACTCTGTGATTAGACTAACAGTCGCGTCACAAGGTTTCGATGGGTACAATGTCAGATTGATGCGCTCGACAAATGCGTTTCGGTAACAGAGATTCGGATGGTGCTCGAGAGCCTACCAGATGGGCTGGAAGAGACGTACAGCAGAATTCTCTTTTCGATAGACGGGCGACTCTCTGATGCGTATGTCGTGCGGCGTGCGTTGATGTGGCTGGTGGCTGCCCTACGGCCTATGCGGACGTCCGAACTTCTTGAAGCGATTATGATTGACTCCGATTACCAAACGTCAGACTCCAGATCTAGGCCGATAAAGGTGGCCGACCTACTGGATATCTGTAGGAGTCTTGTTGTCCATCACGAAGACACCGACATCATCACACTTTCTCACATAAGTATTAAGGTAAACCCAATACATTGAGACTTTACTTGTAGCTTATAAGTTTTCCATACAGGAATACCTCATTGGAGGGCTTGTTTTTGCCAAATTACCGCGATATCATATCGTTCTGGAGGACGCCCACGAACGTTTGGCCAGGCTTTGTATGGCCTATGTTGCCTCCTGTCTCGAGGAGATGAAAGATTCCAGAGAGCGACTGCCTACGCACATACTGGAGGACGACGCAACCCTTACTGCATTCCATCGGTCTCACCCACTCTTGAGATATGTACTCTCTGATGGGTTTAACCACCTTGCCCAACTTGGGGAGCAGCATGCGGGAATTTTCGAAGTCATGGAAACTCTTCAGATTATTATCCATCGACTTACTTGGGAGTGGGAGCGAATGCGCAGATCGATTCCATCGATCGGCTTTGGGGTCCCTTGGCCAACACCAGAACATGACTTCGTGTTTTACATCCTGGTCGCTTTCGCACCCGACACATTATTGCATACCTTCCTTCGTCAAACTCGTCGTAAACCAAGGGATCGCATGAACCCACTCGTTTATGCCGCCCACTTTGGCAAGGTTGAGCATGCTAAACTTCTGGTCTTGCACGGTGCCGAAGTGAATGGTCGCGGTTTGATCGTCGAGGCCCTGGAGGATGTTTGTATGGACGCAAATAACATGCGCCCGAATGAACCCTGTGCAGATGGCTGGGAACCGGATGTGGTCGACTCTGACGGCTACAGGACGACTCCACTAGAAGTTGCTGTTGACCGCTGGCATGTCACGATGGTCGACTTCCTCTTGACGCAAGGGAGTATTGTACCAACTACGTTGCTCACTCGCGTGCTCGGAGAACGACCACATCATTTTCCCCTGTCCATTATTAGACGCCTCTTACAAACCTCTGAATTTGCCGAATGGGCGCTCACCCCCTGGGACAATCGTCAGCTGCTAGAAGTCCTCGTTGAGGATGCCGAAGAAGTCCTTGAGCAAGTGGATGATGGAGGCGAATTGACATCTATCATTGAAACACTTGTACAAGTCGGATTTGCGGAGGCCCTTTTGCTGGTTGCAGTGAAGAAGAGGTGTATACATGTCGTTCAAACCCTTCTTTCCATGAACACAAGGTCCACATCATATACTAATGGTGAGTTCTTAACCAGAATCAAGAGGATGTGTTAGCTGACGTGTGACCCAGTGATCGCGAATACCTTCGCAGATAACGGGGATACTCCGATGCATGTAGCTATAAAACTATCCGACGAGAACCGGTGTCTCTCTATCATGAAACTCCTTGTCGAGGCTGGCTGCAATCCTTGCGAAGTCAACGCTGATGATAAACCACCGATCCACACCGCCGTGATGCAAGGATTTACTTCCGTAGTGGAATATCTCTTGTCACAAAATGTGCGACTCCCTTCCAGGATCCTGTTTGGCGCATTATCTGTCACGCTTCCAAAGCGAGTCGAGATGATCCGCTTACTTATCGCGAACGGAGCCAACGCACGTGCTCTTGATGCAAATGGTGACACACTATTGCACGCCACTGTACGCTCCCTAGACCGATCCGTTTGTCTGGAGATTGTACAGATTCTCATAGACGCTTTCTGCAACCCTTCAAGCTTCAATCTGCACGGCGAAACACCCCTTCATATCACGGCCAGACAAGGTTATCACGAGGTTACCAACTACCTCTTGTTGTTCAGCACAACTTGGGACGCTTTATTGGCCTTGTTAAAACGCGGAACCTCCAATTTAGCATCCAAGTTACGTATGCTTGTTTGCCCCACAGACGGGCCACAACTCGAGCAGGCAGCAGAAGATAGCGTGTTCCACGCTATCACACAGTTTCTAACCAATGAAGATCAGTGTTTTAAATTCACGGAAACCTTCGTCACTTCTGCTGGCGACTCTTTCAGGCGCAGTTCTGGCAGCGCTATGGTGTTTAACATCGCCATTATCCGCAGATTTTATCGTCTCGTGGAATATCTCGTTTCCGAGGCGGTTCCGTTTCCCAGCAAGATTTTATTTGTTGCATTGCAGTATAATCGCTCAGTATTGGCACCCTTGATCGCCAAAGGAGCTGACGTGCATCAAAGAGAGGACAACGGAGATACTTTATTGCATGTTTCCTTGTCTCAGTCGGGTGAACTTTTGGAGACCGTACAGCTTCTGCTCAAGGTCAACTGTCCCGTTTCTACGGCCAATGCTGCTGGCGTGTTGCCTATCCACATTGCCGTATCCAGAGGGTTCCTATCTAGCGCGGGAGCCCTTCTGTCAAACAATTCTCTCGCCAGGGCACCACTTCCGGCTGACTTACTTTCTATCGCACTCCGACTTCCACAACCAACTTCAATGGTTCGCCTGCTTTTCGACCATGTTGCGAATGTATCCTATCGTGTACCAAACGGAGACTCTCTCGTACACATGGTCCTCGAGTCGCACGATGAGGAAATATGTCTCGAGGTCATAAAAATGCTTGCACAAGCCGGTTGTAGCTTGAATTCGCCGGATGCTGCTGGAATGATGCCTCTCCAGATCGCTGTCACCAGAGGGTTCAGTACGGTAGTGGGCTACCTACTTTCACGAGATGTCTCACTTCCTTCCGATATTCTCTTCCAAGTGATGAGATGCACACTAACCCCGTACCGGAACAGTGACTGCCATTGGATGCCGATATTCAGTTCTCTCGTCCAGAAGGGCGCCAATATCTACCACCAAGAACCGGATGGAAACTTCTTGATGCACTCGGTCATGTTGATCCCTTTGGAACAGCTGTGCTTGCAGGCAATAGAAGTTCTTGTCAAGGCTGGCTGTAGTCCCTCGATACAAAATCTCCGGGGAATACTGCCTATTGAGATGGCCACAGAGAGAAGAATGGCCAAAGTTGTGGAATACTTGCTTTCACTGAACGCATCGGTCCTCCCCCACAATATATTGCACACTGCGCTGAAGAACGGGTGGGGGAGGGATCTGAAAGATCTGTGGATTGTATCGGCCCTGGTTAAAAATGGTGCTAACGTTCGAATCCTTGCGCGCAGAGGCGATACGATACTGCACATCGTCCTCGCCCGCCAAAGGTGGTTCCAGAAAAGCCCTAGCGATATGTTGGAAATCGTCAAGAATCTCGTCCAGGCTGGTTGTGAAGTGGACGCGCCGGATTACCGAGGTTGGACGGCCCTGAAAATCGCGGAGGACGAGGGGTATACCGAGGTTGCGGAGTACCTGAGGAGCTGCTCGTACATGCTTCACACACCTCTTTAGGCCATAGCTTACCGACTATGTATGTACTTCTACCAGAATTGGACTTCTCATAAGAACCTTCCTCCGGGTGTTACAGTAGTTTACGTTCATGTAGGTAACCCTGGCGCTCACTTGCCCCGGCCTCTGGCATATTAAATACCAAGGATCCGATGAGCTCGGATTCACCCCTGACCGAAGATCTCGATCAAGTTTCAAGTATCTCAATTGGCGGTATTTTTTGGCCGCACTCGTGACCTAGCGGTAACTCCGCGCGCATAGGCCACGAACGCGGCCGTTTTTTGTCGCGAGTTCCAATCTCTAGTACCCCGCCTTTTTCAACCGATTCCGACTTCCTTTTCACTGGCCCCAGGGTGCTCGTCTGCCGTTTATCGTACCTTGTTAATACGGATATGCGTGACTCGGACTCGGCAGCGGCGAGACGTGGTCCGCGATGCTGACACACTGTCAATGGAGCATATGCCAGACTCAGCGTCCAATAGTAATAGTCCAACGAACTTAGTACTCAACTGCCTCTACGACAGGAACATACCGATGCGCGCGTCTAGACAGAGCCACATCAGACCCATTCGTATGATACAACACCACCTTCTCCAGAGGCTTACACACCTCCTCTATACAACGCACGACAACAACGCACTCGGTGTTCACCATGACCCAGCCCTGATCGTCCGACCGCTCCTTGGCGAGCACCAGACAATGACATTCCTCTCCCATCTCCGCGCGTGCGGAGTCGTCCCCCCTCAAACGAAAATTGATAATGCCCATCTTGTACTCGGCGGCGCGTCCGTGTGCGACGTCGGCAGCGACCAGAAAAGGCTCGAGACATTGGGGTATGACGGTATACCCGATCTCGCGGCCGTCGTCGTCCTCGAGGATGTTGCACCGCGCTGGGACGACGAGCATGGTGGTTACCACGCCGAGTTTGGTGACTTGGTAGAAAGGGTGACGGTGGTTGAACAGATGGAGAGGTGTTCGGTGATCGAGCTTTGAATAAGATGCCGGAGAGGATGGTAAGGCACGGGAGTAAGGAGAGGATCGTCCAGCCCATGCAAAGAAGGACGCGTCGGTGCATTCATTGGCGATGACGGCCATGAGCCTGTACCATGCCCTGTCGGCTTCACCGTACGCAATCGGCAGAGTGACGTTGAACAGACCAAGAAGAGAGTAAGACATATCCTCTATCTTGGTTGTTCTCCGTTGGGAAGCCCACTTCATCTTCTCCGCGATCCTGTCGCACGAGGGTAAGAAATGCCAGAGGTCGTCGCGTGGGATGCCCGTGACAGTCTCGATGGCGCCCCAAATTTCCTTGACCGCTTTATCCCCCCCTTTGTTCATCTCTCGGCAGATTGGCTTCCAATCTTTTCCATAGAACCTTATCACGTGGGGAGC
>JBBPMD010000168.1:0-43309 GCA_038090095.1 Zangia roseola
CCCCCAGTATCTGCACCGGCCCATGCACCGGCCCCTGCTTCAGCTCCCGTATCTGCTCCTGTTTCCCAATCCCAACAATCTCAACCGTCCCTAACATCCGCCATCTCCCATCCCTCGATCTCTACCTCAGCCAGCCAGCCTGTGGTTTCCAGCTCCCCCGCTTTCTCCCAACAGCAAGCCCAGGCTTCCATCCATCCATCCCTCTCTCAACACCAGCAGCAAGCTCCACTGACCCAGCATCAAGTTCCTAGTCACCAATATACCCATCACGGCCTTCCTACCCATCTCGATGCCACCCAGAATCCTCCTCAGCAATCTCAGCACGCCGCCCAGCCGTCACAAGCCCAAGCCTCTGCAGCCCATTCAGCATACTTCCGGCAAGCGGAAGCACCTTACTTCCATACCCCCACCCCACCTGCTGGACAAGGTCAGGACTACAGCATCTTTGGTCAAGTCGGCCAACAACATCAGGCGTCACATTTGGGCGGTGGGTTTGCTAACAATGACTATGGGTATGGTGATAATCAGAGGGTATGTGTTCTCATTTGTCGATCGAATGCATGACTGAGGGGGGATGCAGGGCTTCTATGACTCGTATGCTCAATCACCTGCCTTTGGAGGAAGTCGAAATGTTCTTGGTCATGAAGATGTGAAAGGTCTTCCTACCTCCCAGCAACTCCCTGGGTCCACCATTCTCCCTCCTTCTAATGCCCAATCATCGCAATTACCTCCTCAGGGTGGTGCACAACCCCAGCCATCTGGCGGACAAGGCCCTCAGCAGAGCTACCCTCCCCCCGTCCCCTACTATTATCCTTACCCGCAAAATCAATACTATGGGACTCCGTACAACTCGGGATACAGTCTTCCCCAACCGTTTGTCAACGTCAAGTACCCCACTATGTTCCAACCTGGTCCCCCCGCCCAAGGCGCTGCACCCTCTCCTGGAGGCAAGCAAGGACCCGGTTCGGTGCAGTCCCAGTCGGACCACTACGGCCGTGGGCTTTACGGTCAACAACAACACCAGCTCCCGACGTCGACTTACGACGATCTCAGCTATCAGCACCATGCATCCCAACACACCCACGCACCCGGGGTGAATAACCTCACCTCGAGCGAATACAGCAAGCACCCTCAGCTGTACGGTGGGCAGGCGATCCAGAGTTTCATGGGTCTTGGACAGGGCAACGCGGCCGGATCGGGTCCTTCGCTTGCCCAACGCACGGGTGGTACATCCCCCGAGAACACATACAAATCTTACTCTCAAAACGTTGGCGTGAAAGACGGCGCGGCAGGCGTCGGTGTCGGCCAAGGCGTTGCCCAACCCCAGTCGGGACGTGGAGTTCAGCAAGCGCACACCCAGGGCGGTTTCTACGGGGCTAACCGCTTCGGTTCGGGCGCTAGTGCTGGCGTGCCTCAGGGTCAACAAGGGCAGCAAGCCACCCAGGGCCCACAGGGCCACGTCGGGTACCCGCAGGGCAACTCGGATGCCAACTTTTACCAGTATCAGGCCAGGCAGCAGGGTTACTGGCAGTGATTAAAGGCATGTTTTAGGCGATTGTGTTTAGTGCGCTTTTGTTGGCGTTTCGTTCTACGCGTTGTGCCGAACTCTTTACATATCTCCTCTCATTGTCTCTTTTCTTCTCTTGCTTCAGCTGTTTGATATCATAGTTGGTACAGTTTCGAAGCAGTCTGCATTGTAATGTACTTCCTAGCCACAAGCCCTCTAACAAGGAGCCTTTCCTGAAGCTGGGTCGATGATATTTCGGACACGAAATGATGTGGGTGCACGCATGGGTAGTATAAGAAAGAAGAGAGCAATGCTAGCAAACATGACAAGGTGTCGACCGTGTACACAATCCCTCTTTTTTTTTTCACCGCAAACGGCTGTCCCAGCGGTGTTTAGCAAACACAGACAAGTGTCATCAGGACGGACTCACCGTGCTTCTCGCTCACTCTCCAACAAGGCCAAGATATCCTCTTCCCGAACGGGCCCCTTGACATTTCGGATGATCGTTCGTGTCGTGTCATCCATGAACTCGACGCGCACTTGGGTGACACCACCCCGGGAACCAGTTCGTCCAAGGACCTAGAGGTTACAGTCAGCACAACGTCTGTCGTCGGAAGGGCATCGTTGGTAAAGAACCTTGATCACTTTTGCGAGTTTGACGGGTGCTTTTGATGAATCCTGGAGGTGGGGTAAGTGGGGTGTTGAGAAGGCGAGGAGGGGGACATACCATGTCGATGCCGATCTGTTTGTGACAAGCGTCTTGTGTGGATTCGATGGCTTGTAGACAAGATTAAGGTTTGAAGCTTACAGTTTAACGGCTAACTCCGATATCAACTACAAGCCTCAATTGTGTGGGAAAACCAATGGAGGCTCTCGCCTAGGACCTATGTGGTACCGCGTTGTTGTTTTCTGAAATAATACCGTAGCCTATAAGGGTATCTTGGATTTCAATTTCAACACCGGGGAAAAGAACAACAGTATATCCAACGCAATTAGGCTTATGCTCATAAATATACAACACAACGAGAAACAAACAGATAGCATGTACGGAAAAACATGGACAAAACCAAGACTGGCTTAGATCTCCTCGAGGAGCGGTTGAATCAATTTGAATCATAAACACGCGGAACGACGTTGGCAAACATAAGAGAAGGGCATAAAGAGGCATTTTGAATCGGAAGTCACTCTTCCACAGTCACAGTTCGCCGCGGCGTACCTCCTCGCTGACGAAGAACGCGGGTGTCGGCAAACGCAACTGGTGACGTGTAAATAGCTTCTGCAAAGGCAAAGGCGGCGCAAACTGCGGCGCTGAGGATCCGCCATTGAGCTCCGATAACATCTATTCCTTCGATCGTAGCATTCAGAGCCCTGTACGGATATCCGTACTGAGCAGCTAGACGCGAGATGGCTGCTGTGAGAGAGTCAAAAGGCATCGCGCGAGGAACGCGTGCAGAAGTGGTGTTTGCCGGGTGGAATGAAATGATAGAACCAATGATCGCCGGGATGATTACTGTAGGTATTGACCAGTGGAGGAGAACACTCCAGAACGCGTAGGACTGGAAAGTTGAGAGTGGAGGATATGGGATCTGCACTAGCCAAGGACCTGTGTGTATGGCTCGGGGAAAATGGATCTAACGTGACATCAACTAGGGAAACACACGCAAGAGGAAGTATTCACACCTCCAGGAAATTCCACGGAATGACTTGGTACAGAACGTACAGCAACTCCAAGAAAGCCGTGATGGTCGAGATATGGCGCGAATTTGAGAGTGTCTGCCGTGAACAAGAGTTAGGGCCGCCAAAACACGACCGGAAATAGCGTACAGATCTGGAAGCTAAGAGATACACGCGAGCATGCTTTTTCGCACCTGTCTGCAGCGATTTGAATGTGGTATCAGCAAGCTCGAGACTCGGCGTCGGAATGCTACGCAAAATGCTGCGTGGAGTGGAGGTGAATATGACGCTGCGCTCCCGCCCCGGGGTGTATACGGGAGGTACACTAGGTGTCTCGTCCTCGGATGGCGAGACAGGAGCACTCTTAAGCATCATTGACACCTCGCGAATCTCTGGTACGGGTGTTGACTCGGGTAGAGGGTTGCGACGCGTCGAGCGAGCAGAAGCGGGACTAGCCATCTTCTTTTCTGATAACACCTCTACCGATTCCACGGCAGGGGATATGGTACGCCTATGGAGAGATGAGTGGATAACAGCAACGAGCCGTAACGAGAGGCGCACGCTTGCGTGGGCTGGGGTGTATTTCTCTTCCGTCTGCCAAACAGGCCCGAGAAGGTGGGATCGTCTTCGAGCGTAGTCTGATAATCATCAAGGTGTTTTCGGATTCGTTGTTGGAGGTCTTCCTTCGTCCCGGCATCACTGATCTGGAGAGCTGAAGCGATCTCCTTGAGTTCCGCTTTCCTCTTGGATGGGAGGGACCCAGTGTACGTGACTGCGGTCATTTGTGTAATGACAAGGATGTGGTTTGGGTCAATATGAGCTCAATCAACAACCACAAATCACGTCGACACGAAGCACGTGATACGTTCCCTGCAAGACCCCGTGCACCTGCTACCAGGGTACCCCGGGATGTAACACGGCCCGTGCATCAGATCAGTCCGTCGATGGAAACGAGTTATAAGAGGATGTGGTATTTCCCAGTGACCGCCCCCTCTTCTTCCTACTTCTTATCCTCTGGTAGGATACTCACGACCAACTAGCTACCATGCATTCGATTGTCTGCCTTCTCTCTTTTATCTTTCTTGCTGGTCAAGGTCAGTCTGCCCCTGATGCTGGCCGTCTCAACTGCCCACCTCCGACTAGCGTTTGCTTTGATTATCGACGTTGGTGGTAGCCTTGGCAGCGTGTCTGCCAACGACTTCCTCAACGTTACTGACACATATCTTCTGACCAACGTACGTACTAGTGCAGATGTCCAGAGCGTATCATAACCGCACTGCCGATAGTGTCAGTCCCAGTGCAATAATGCCAACTCGCTGATCAACGTAAGTCGGGATCCTTGTGATATTAACATGCCTATATGTCCTTTTTCAGAATTGCACCAATGATCAGTGTCTTTGCGATACGAGTACTGTTTCCGCAATAACGAGTTGCCAACAATGCATGTTCGGCGTCCTCGTTGATAACTTCGCCACGAGCACAGATCCCCGGGCTGGTTCCCAGCCAGCCCTCACAGGTATGCTTCCTACTTTATCTCCTTTCATTCGTGTTGACGCACCGGCGAAAGCCTACGCAACCGCCTGTTCGGGGGCTGGGGTTTCCGTCCCAGCGTCCCTCGTTGCCTTGCAGACGCCATCAGACTGGGATGGTCCATATGAAGTTGTGCTTTCCCCTGCAGAAACCGTGTTGGGTGTAGCCGCGGCCACGCTTCTGGGCGGGGCTGCTCTATTGCTCTTATCGAACATGTAGGGATTGTTCGTGATTAGACTGACTGTGTTGGAGCTGTAGGATACTCTGAGCAGAGCCACTGCACTGTCTTTACGATCACATGCGAGAATCTATAATCGTTTCTGTGCTGCTGTGGTCTGTGTATATTTAGTCTCCTGTTGCCAGCAAGCGAAAATGATGACATCAATCTAACCTGTAAACCGTGGCTGTGTTGGACGCTAACTTTGCTCGTTACAGAGTCGGTCGATACTTTATTTCAAGTTCGATGCACAATGGCTATTCTTCGTTTATCAGCTCTCGCGCGCCGCGTACCCTGGTAAACGCTTCGTATTCGAGTTTCATCGGAATCCGCAACTACTTCAAAAACCTCTCCAGACAAGCCAGGCCAACTGCCTACGAGACACCGCAACCACTTCGTACCCAGGGCTTCCTTTCCTCGGCTACCAGTTATGCTACTGCAGCAGCACGCCGCAAGGCATCCGACTACGAGCTCCCGACAGACATTTACTTCTCCGAAAATTCCCCTCTCGCCCCTTCCCCTCGCTTTGACTGGCGCCTTCGAGCCACGTCGCGCTGTCACCACATGCATAGTTTACAGACAAAACGATCCGGTACCAGCGGATACATGAAACGCGTCGTTCCTCCATATACCCAAGTACAGCTCGGGGAACCACTGCATCACGAGATCCAAGCTTACCATGATCGGTAAGCCCATTTAGCCATTGATTCTGGAGCACATCGAACCATCACAGCTTTCTACCGTTACTCGATGCCGAACAAGCGGAAGATGAATCCGTGCTTCGCGAACGTCTCTCAAGTTGGTCATTGTCGCGTTTGCGCGAGGAGGGGTACACCATCACGGATCTCTACGGGTTTTGGGTAGAGGCCCCACAGTTTCGAAAGCCGATTGCGTGTTTCTCTCTCGGTCCAGGAATCATCTTGCCAGAGCACAGATTCGAGTAAATCTATTTCAAATTGTTCGAGCATTCGTACTCACTTTTTCATTTTGCGTTCGTACCCAGAAATGGGACCCAGATATTATTGTCGCGCATTGATCCTTTGCAAGAGGTCCCTTTACGCGGCACCGTGATGGCCAGTAACGCGACCCAGCTTCGCGTCGTGTTTGACGAGAAATTCGATGTTGAGGACGGCTTGTGGCGCCTTGATGTTGGGCGGTCCAATATCATCTTTCAACGGATGCGTGCTGCCATTTTACATTTTAATCACGATCCCGTTGAATTGGAAGCGGGCCAGACTCCTGATAGGCAGTTCGTCATGCAGGGCACACATCTCCGTGATGTGCTTCTCCGTTCATTTTCTCCGGCTTCGACCTCCCTGCATCAACCCCTGCAAGCTCCGGACGATATCCAATATGTCTCTCATGATACATTGGAACACCAGAGTCGAGAGGAACGTGAGCACGGCGGGGCATTCAAGGGCGATATGAGGATTCAGAGTTGGGCACGACGATATACACGAGCAATCCCAATCGAGATGGATGGGGATCCCGTGCTTGAGGGCTTGAATGCTACTCAGATTCGGGCGGTCGCGATGATGATTGGGGAACGAATTTCGCTTGTCCAAGGTGTAAGTTATATTTCTTGACATATTCAGTGAGAACTAATTGTTTATGTGAAACGCAGCCTCCAGGAACGGGGAAGACCAAAACGATCGTCGAGGCTGTCAAAGTGCTCAAGGTGGGCGATCCTATATGGCGATTTTGACGTGCCAGGAGTTCTCAGAATATACATTTAGGATCATTTTGAGGTGCATCACCCGATCCTTGTCTGTGCGTACACCAACGCCGCGGTGGATAATCTTGTACAAGGCTTTGCGGATGTTGGCTTGAAGCCTCTACGTATTGGCTTCCGGGGTAAGATCAAAGACAGCCTCACCGAGCACACTCTCGATTACAGGCTCGATCGGCATCCCCTCAAGCCAAAGGTGGATGCCCTTCTTGAAGAGAAAAAGGTCACAGAAAAAAAGTTATCGGACCTGACCAAGAAAATCGAAGCTCTACAGAGAGCTCCCACAACCCGCACTGCGGGACGTCTTGACTACATGCGGTCAGTTCTTCTCGCGCAGGAACGCCAGTCAATGGCAATAGCCGCGAAGTTGTACGCTATTCATCAGGAGATGATGCGGGACATTACTGGAGATGCTGACGTGGTGCGTGCCTCGTTCGAATTTCATTGTTTTCGTGCACCAACATTGTGTAAGATCTGTACGACTTGCATCACTTCGGCCAGTGTCGCGCTTAACGTACTCGATTTTCCCGTGGTTTTTCTCGACGAAGCGTCCATGTCGACGGAGCCGGCGACCCTTATACCTTTGATGAAAGGAGTACGTGTTTCACATTGAATCTTGGATGATTTCCGATGTATGAGCGCAGGCACGACACGTCGCTCTCATCGGAGATCACAAGCAACTTCCGCCTGTCATCGCGAGCCGCGAAGCGCAGTTGAAAGGACTCGGAACCAGTTTGTTCGAGAGGTTGACCGAAGAAGGGGGTACGTGCTCTTTTTCAGTATTAATCATTTGCCTGAATTAGTAATCGTTATGCAGTGGTGCCGTCAATTATGCTGGATATCCAATACCGGATGCATCCGTCGATATCGCAGTTCCCGTCGCTAGAGTTTTACGATCTTTCCCTGCGAGATGGAACCGTAGACACTCTCGGCAACATCCCTTCGAATCTTCTCCCACCACTTTCAAGCCATCTACCGGTAGATGCATTGACCGGTCACCGGAGATCGGTTGTTTTCCTGGACCATGGGGGATCTGAGACCGCCAGAGATCGAAGTCGGGTCAATTGGAACGAAGCACATATCGTGTGCAGTGTTGTGGAGGACCTGCTGCTCAAAAATGAGGTGAGATCGCTTTGAAATGCACTTTCCTGATTGGAACTTGTTGATCGGGGTTTTGCGAAAGTCTCTTCGTGGGGCAGATATTGGCATTATTGCGCCTTACGTCGCTCAAGTCTCGTTACTGACGCGCCTGCTTAACTCCGATGAGAAGTACCGCAGACGCTTTTCCAATACCCTTGGCAACCATCGGAAACTGCAACTTCATGACATCGATATCAAGACTGTGGATGGGTTTGAGGGTCGGGAGAAAGAAGTGATCATTTTTTCCACCGTTCGCAATAACCCGTCGGGGAAAATTGGATTTCTCGCCGATAGGCGACGACTCAATGTCGGGCTCACACGCGCCCGGCGGGGACTGTTCATCGTCGGGAGTCTCAGTACGCTCAAGGAGAGTAAAATAACAAAGGGTCGGGCTGAGGAGGCTGAATTGTTGTCCACAACTCGGGCCCGCGGAGGAAAGGGAAACGAGGCCTGGGGGAGATATACAGAGTATCTGGTGGAGGGGCGGATGGTGCTTCAACTTTCTGGGGACCGATTGCACCAGGCACTGTATGGTAACATGCCCAGGTCCAGCCTATTGGGCTCGTCGGGTGTGCAACCTCCAGTGGGAGTATACCAGGCGCCTTACTTACATTCGTGAGTTTTCGTGTCATGTATATTACGCAACATTACGCGCCGACCGAGACTGAGGCACGGGTATTACTCAAGTAGCCGCCAACGCGACCAAAAGTAATGCTCATAGATCATAGACCCTGGGGTTGTTCGTAATGTCGGATCGTTCCAGGATTTTCCGTGTGGAGAAATACCACGCTTTTCGTTCTGGACCGTCGGTAGCTTGGCAAGAGTGTCGATAGTACAACGCACAGCCCATGGGAGGACGGCAAAGTTGCACGGTACCAAATCACATTTTTCACACTTGGCGCTGAAACGTTGACGACAAAATCTGAATTGCACTACTGAAGCGGACCACATGCCAGTTGCGCGCCGGTTTGAAATACAGCCTTAAACCATAAAAGGATCATAAATGTCACCGTTTCACGGGCAGTCGCAGGTTCCGCCCGGAAAATAACATGAATTTATTTGTTCGGCTCTCTGCGGACGTGCGTGTGGGGGCTATGCCGCAAGACATGATGCGCCAAGAACGCGTAGGTGGCATAATTCCGACATGGGCTCATATACGTCATGCGGGCGCGACCGCGTCGCTGATTAGTACTTGGTAGCGAGATAAAGTTGACCTCGACCTCGAGGTGACAATCGACTCGCGCTGGAGGATTCGGACTTGGTGCAGAAACCACACGACAACGTCCGATTTGCGCGCGTTGAAGTGCTGTGTGGTGAGGATTGATCTGGACGTCAGACCCTGAACGGTCTGCGGATCCAGGCATGCAACCATTCGTGCAAGGCTGTAGCCTGTACTGAATTGGCGTGCAATGATGGTGCCACATGCGAAGTCCTCGGGGCGTCGTGCGGTTGTTGGAGAAGATCCTCCGTTGCAGTCGCCTTCGATAGACGCGTCGAAGTTGCGTCGCGTACAGATACATATATCAGATGGGTCTTCGATGCTGTCTCTTGCAAGGCGTTCTTCTTTTCGGGATCATGAATGGCTATATGGGGAAAGCAGGAAGGGGCGTTGGCTAGATGAGGTCCGTCGGTCACGACGGTCCACGGTGTGGTCGACCCTGTCCCGAGAATTGCCAGGCTGACAGGTTGAAAAATCAGCCTTGAATCAGAGCCGAACTCGATTGCTAGGCAGCTCTGGAGGTGTTTACGTGGGCCGTGCCAGCCACGTGGCACAGGAGGATGCATCCCTGTTTTCGTGTCTCATAATGTGTTTTGACAGTGTGAATTTGGATCGTATTTTCCTGTGGGTGACGGAAGAAGTGACCAATGTGTACCGTCATGGCCCCGCTCTCCCAACACTCAAAAGCACCTCCAAATGCTTCCACTGCAGGAACGAGATCCCCGTCCTTCTCTCGTCCATCCCAACCTGTCCCTCTGTTTAATTTAGCTATTCCAAATCTTCTTCCTCCACAAAGGAATCGTTCTATCATTGGTCTGCAAATCTCCACGTCCGAGCCCGCTCTTCTGCAACTCTATTGCTTGACGACCAACAAATGTCGCCTTCCTTAGTACCATCGGATTCCATCCCTCCATGCTCAAATACCCCCTCTCCCTCCGACCAACACCATCCAAACTACTCTTCCGACGCCCTCCCGATGATCACCGCTTCCCACTTTGACTCTGCCCTCAGCTCCGGTGTTCAGGACTTGCTGTTGTCGGCCTCGTCGTGCTGCGACCCGTCGATGCACCAGCTTCCCACCCACTGGTCCCAGATGGTCTCGCCTCTCGCCCGATCACTGTCATCTGAACGTTTGCGCAGCCTTGCCGCGTCCCGAGCCGAGCGCACGTCCCCTTCCACAACAGGTATTAGCGCGTTTTCGACCAACTTGGCCGTCCCTACACAAGCCTATGGCGGTGTCGCTTCCCCATTTGACGTATCTCCGCGTCTTTCGATCCACAGCACCGGTTATAGTGATCTCGGCAAGATCGATGAACACCCGTCCGTGTACGCGGCTTTCCTGTACACGCGTTCGCGCGCCGTAAAAGTAAGTTGCTTTTACCGACGATTCTCTGCCCGTTCAAACCAAGTGTCACCAAGGTACGCAAACCCTCGAACGCGACCTTTTTGTCGCTGCGTTCGATTCTCGAGTTTGTCGAGGAAACGGTACGTCAATTTTTGGCCATGTTGGTGTCGGAAGCTAATTCGCTTCAAGAATCAGTCTGACCAACTGAGCCCGGGGTCCTCTCTGTCCATGTGGACCCTAAAGGACTTATCTGCCCCGAATGAAGCTTGGATCGTGTTCAAAACCCACCAGAATGTGAGCGTGCACTTCTCATTCTCTTCCTTACCATTGGCGGACGTCGATATTTATCGACGGCCTGCCACGTGGCGCGGCAATCTGGGGTCTAGGCGACGCGACATGCTGATTGGTAGCAAGTGTTTGATGTTTTCATATCTCGAAAGCATTTGCGGCAAAAGGGGCGACGGTCATGAGTCAGATATTTTGAAATCAGGAACCCGCTCTAGTCGCGCTTATGACAGTATGATAGTATCGACCCTTACAAGAACCGAGACTCTTGGGTTGTCCTTGCCTCTGACGAGGGTGCCACCATTTTTGTTTCTTCCTCGGCGGTCATCCCCTTTGCGTCTTTTTCGTGATTATAATTTGTCGTGCTGACCATCTATGGTTTGTCCTTGACAGGCGTGTGCATTCCTTTCGCTCTCTCTCCCATCTTTCACAGTATTTCCTGCTCTCGAGGCCGACCTGGAACCCTTCGAAAAACTTCATCGCATCGACGAATTATCCAGGGTATGCTCCTCATTCTTTCAATACGACGTCCTAGCGATTGACCCGCCACGTGGATATTGATTTTAGTTCCCGCCACTCCCTGTCATCCAGCCAGAGAGAAAGTCACATAGGCTCCGCATGTCTATTTCTACGCCCGATCTTCACAAACGCATTGCCGTTGGACAGTCTGCTATCGAGCCTCATCTCTCAGCTCATCCCGAAAAATTCGTAATTTCGAGCAATCCTCCCAATCCGAGAACAACATTCAGAGTCGGTGACTGGATGTGAGTGCTCTGCAATTTGATTTTATCTGGCTAGGCTGGCATAGGGGTCACCAACCGCCCTTCCATATTTGTATTGCGCTCTCTGTGACACGTTACTGACTAGTCATTCTTGTCAGATGCAATTCAATCACCTGTGCCGCTCATAACTTTGGGTGGGTATTTTTTTCGTTCATGCCTTCTCTTCCGCAGCAGCGGTCGGATAGTATCTGTCACATGCAGATCGCTACTGAGCGCTGTTCATCGGCTCCGGCCAGTTTTGTTTCGTATCGATCACGTTACACCCTTTACAAATCACTCCACTCCCCTATTTTCCCTTGTCGATCCGCTATCTGTTTGCTTCCTCCACGGTTCCGGCGTGTTCATTTTTTTTCCTCGCTTTCATAAAAGCAATGGTCCTGACCGATTCATTCCCCTGCATGATTCTACACAGACGCAACCTAGCTTGCAGAGGTTGTGGTTGCCCGCGTTCAGAAAACCAAGTCTCAGCTATGAACCGTCAAGCTTTGGGCGTATCGTCCGCTCGCCTCCCTACTTCTCCGCGTTTCGCCAACTCCGCCGGTACCACGCTGTATACAGCCCCTTCGATACCAAATTCCTCCCATTATCCCACCATGCAGCATGGCGCTCGGTTCCCGCTCGCAGTTCAGCCAGGTGCTGGTGCGAAACCTGCGTCACCATCTCATCCCCTCCTAACCCCTTCCGGGCGTTCCTTCTCTGTTGGAGGCAAGGTACAGAATATATCCAGCGACCCCACCGCGCCGTGCATCATATACTGGCCTGATAATGAGCCATTCCCGGAGCAAGGCCAGATCCGTCCAAGCAATCTTTCTGGAGTTTTGGTGAGTAACCTGGAGAACATTGAAACAATAGTTCAACTTGCTGATGTGCGCCGTAGCAACCCCCCATCTTGAATACGGGAAACCGCGGTCCGATTGAGCATCAACCTGGCGATTGGATCTGCCAGAAATGCAATTATCTGAATTGGAGACGGCGTAAGGTTTGCCAGACCTGCTACCCATGTGAGCTTCGCTTCTTGTGTTGCCTTGCCACTGCGTTTCTGATATGGTTATCTCTTTCAGACGCAGAAGGCAATGGCGATTCTATCTCGGCAGCAGTGCAAACTGAGCGGATCAACCTATTAACATCCCTTCTTGCCCAGAACCAGTTGCCACTGAGAGCATCACCTGGTTCTGTCGATGTTCCCCGCCGAAATACCGTGACGCAAGCGCAACCTCAGCATCCGCTGGAGCCTGTTACGCCGTTGTCTAGGCTCAGCCGCTCTCAGATCGACCTTCGTGCCTCGCAACATCTCGACCCTCAGTTCATATACGAGACATCGGGACCCCACCGACATGGACTACCACCGTTCCCTGGCATGCGAGAGTTGGAGGATGCACTCCCGGATGGCGCACCGGTTCCATTATTGCCTTCTTTCTTACAAGACATCGTTCAATCACCCACGTTATCACCGACCTCGACATCTTCCGCGGACTTGTCCGTTGAAGAGTACGAGGATATTACTCCATCTCGTCTCGGTCGTGACCGAGTGGTGACTCGCGATGACACACCTTCCAGCTTCTCTCTTGGCAATATTTGGAGACTTAACGACGAGGAGACAACAAGCCTTGCTGGAATTGCCTTGCCCCACCACGAGGACCTTGTTGGAAGCAGGAAGAATAGCCAGGAGATTCTTCGTCGCCAATCCCCTTGATGTAACACCCTCGTACGTCAAGCTATGGCTCACCTGCTGCACAACAGCACCTGGCCCCATCTCAACGTGAACCTGGTCTATCATATCTCCCCATCCAGGATTCATTTAACTCTACCGCGGAAAAGTTTTCGCATTAGATTATTATCGTTATTCGTCGTCTGTTGGCTCACATGGACTGTTTGGAGTTTTTTTATCGGGGATCACAATGTCGATATAAGGATCTCTCCAGGGTATAACTGTGCAATCTTTTACAGCATGTTTATCTTGTTCATTTATGTTATTTTGGAACAACATATATATTAGTGTAGCTCTCGTTAGTATGGAATCGAGTCAATGTTTAGATACATGTTGAACTTGCTAGCTTGCACAACACATGGTGTTTACTTACCCTGTGCACGACATTCAGTTCCCAAGTTAGAGTCGTAAGCGTAGTGACAAGACTTGGGTTGTAGTCCAGCTCAAGCTCAATTGACCTTCGAACTCGAGGCTGCTTTGCGCAGGTGCTGACGCCACCCAGTCACGAACCGCTGCGCGGTTGAGTCAAGTTAGATCAACTGTGGGATGACAATAAATCAGTACTTGATCGGGTTCCGCCATGATCACGTTTGATGCAGAGTACTGAATGTCGACACTCGGATACATATAACGGTCCAGCATTGTTGGTGTACAAGATAGTCATGGTCAAACGTGTTGTTACAAGACCGTCGTCCAAACCCGTCGCCTCAGTGCCAGTGAGCAAAAATAAAAATAGAATCCGACCTGCCTGGCTCGAACAGGCGACCTCAAGATGATTTTATCCATTACAGTCTCGCGCTCTTCCAACTGAGCTAAGGTCGGTTAGATATGGTGCTTGGATGATTGTATGTGATCGAAGCTGTTCCGGGGCTGGACGTTAGATTCTGAGTTCCTCGGCAACCACGACCTTCCTGTTCATGCAGGGTATTCAAGTTTTCGTGATACTAATGGACAAAAGAGCCTGAACAAGATGCTTCTGCTCGATGCCCTCCGCTCTGCTCAATGATGTAGTAAGTACAATATTAACGTGACTTAGGAAACATAGGTTCGTAAATAAGGACAAACACCAGGTTCGGTCTGCGGAAGCATTACTCAATTCTCACTATCATCAACTGCAATGGCTCGCGCACACCGAGTCGCCATCTACGGCTCTGTCTTCCTGGTCTTCTACCTCCTCGCTCTCTTCGCCGTTCTCCCTGTCCCTTTCCTTGACCCAGACGTGGTGTCTCAATTTTTGCCCGTCGTACGTACTCTTTCATCATCATATTCTGACGTGTACCCCGGACCCGAACCGAAATCATCCAAGGATGGGCCCGGGCCCTTCTGCATTTCAACATCGGTTCATGGAACCAGGGCTGACCGCAGAGTTAATCATAGATCCCCTGGTGGCTCCTTGTCTCTTTCGGCTCCTACTCCCTCGCATCTCTTGGTTGGGGCCTGTTCACTTTTCAAGACTGTCCAGACGCCTACCATGAGTTGCTCAAGGTGAGTTGACCAACTCTATCGCGGTTACTGGTCGTACCCTTATGACTTGGGTTTACGGTCCCGACTCATATCATGTCCGTTTTGGTAGGAAATCAATGACGCGAAGAGCGATCTCCAAGGGAAGGGTGTCACCATGGACTAGTTGGGTTACATGGATTATTACCATGCGTAGTGGACCCCGGAGCTAACTAGGTGTCGGCATCAAAATATCATACCGGTAGTAAATAGTGAGTAAGTAAATCTAGCGAATTAGTATGGCAAACCACGCGTGGAGGCAGCTTGCTACTAGCGTCATGTAGCGGAGCGGTGTACAGACAGCCTATCGAGGAAGAGTCAGGATCGTAATAGAGGGTTATCACGGTCCTGATTTTTCCCTGATGCAAGTACATAGTGGTTGCGGTTGTACCGGAGTAACAATTTTCAGTGTGGGTCGAGGTGTATTAGCTTGCAAGACGTGAATTTAATTCTCGTGTTGACCGGCTGGCGTACAGTTGGTTTATTGCCTTGTTCTACGAGTCCGTCATGGACTCTTCCGGCTCGATCATCCTTCGAATCCATCCCGACACTCCATCTGCCGCTGCCAAATTTCTATCACGCCAGACATCACCCACGCCAGAGTCGCCAGCGCCAGAGTCTGCTCTACTGCATTCAATCAGACGTGCTTTGAAGGGTTCTACATCCGGTGCAGTCAATACTGTCGTTGCACCTCTGTACGACGACGAATGCGATTCGTGGGCGGAACAAGAACTTACATGGAACGATCGCTGTGTCGTCCTCAGCCATGGGGGCGTCATCCAACGAAAATGGGACTTTTCCGGTGAAGATCAGACTATCCAATGCGCGTGCTTAGGGAGGTTTGCCTACAGCACGAACACGTCAGGCCCTGTGCACGGTAGCGCGCATTATACCTCCAGATCAGGTGAACAACAGGCCGACCCGTCTGCTGAATTTGTCTTTGGTCCCTTCAAAACCATCCAGGAGGAGAGGCAGAAGAACAAACACGCACAGGAGGAAGTCTCGGCAATTTTCGTGTTTCTGCGTAGTATAGGCAAAGTCTACTTGATCAATGGAACCGACTACACATTTTCCCTACCCTTTCTCGTCCGCAGAGCATGGCCGCTTCATCCTCATGGCGTCATGATACAACGTCTCCTCGATCCTCTGGAGATCGACGATTCGCGTGTCACCGGTGATGCCCCGCTTCCCACCACATTCACCATCACAAATCCCTTCTCCGAGCCTGCTGCTGTTGGAATCACTACCGGTATAGTGGGTGGTTTTCCTGGCCGTCCTGCCTGCCTTTCCGACGAGGGGAATCACTCTCGGGCCCTGACCGTCATTCCTGCTATTGAAGAGGTTGTTTGGGTGTCTCGAAAACCATTTGCTATTGATGACATTATTATCACGTTCAACTCTGAACGACGAGAGTTGTCCGTCTGGCGCTACGTTTACCAACCTAGTCGCCGTAACTTCGACATCAGTTTCAATCTGGACCGTATGGCGCTTGGAAATGACACAGAGGGAGAGATGGTGACTACCGCCGCGGACCA
The DNA here is from genome assembly GCA_038090095.1 of Zangia roseola. Lineage (NCBI taxonomy): Eukaryota > Fungi > Basidiomycota > Agaricomycetes > Boletales > Boletaceae > Zangia > Zangia roseola. Next base: position 16,172 of record JBBPMD010000168.1, read on the forward strand.
TAGCAGGATGAATGCCTCATTTTGGGCGCAGAAATTGATAACTCACCTGTACCCGGGCGTCCCGTGAGTTTCATGTGTACCTTTTAGGACTTGTCCAGAACGTCATGTCATTCGATAGGCTAGGGTCACCATCTCAAGTATCTGCCGCTCTCTTCGACCAACGTTTTGACGGCACTCACGATCACACACTACTCGCGATTTGCATGCCGAGTGCTCCGACTACAGTTTTCGTGCTCAGTGTAGAGGAGGCGAACAAGACCGTTGTTTGCGCTTACTTGACAACGATCGATGCCGTTTCCGTGGCCCCCGTTGGTGCTACACGCAAAGAAATATGGGATTTGTTAGCCGTCGGGTCAGATGGTTCGGTGACCATCCTCACACATGGACTGCAGCCATTGTCTGTGGTGTTGGGAGTCGCCCAGCCCGGGAATTCTGGAAGCGTGGAGAAAAATGCACTCGTACCGATAACGGGTGTATCATCAATAAAGTCGGCGTGTGTGTCATCGGTCACCTTAGTATGTGCCGGGGGGCAAACATATCGCGGCAGGTTTGACATGATCCCTCGCGATCGCCTCGTCAACCAAGCACTGCAAGCACTCTCGCTCGTCGTCCCTACGAAGGAGGCATTCGCCATGCACGTGGAGTTTCTTCGAACTTGGTCCCTCCGGAACTTCAGTACTTCCTCGAATCTGGAGTTCCATGCGTTGGCGTATGCACTTACAAAAGTTTTGGATCTCGCGCTGTCCTATCCCCTAGGTAACCATATCGGCCCTTTACGGACGGATTGGGAACAGTTCTTTGCCCTGAACGCAAGTGGCCGCAATTTTCAGGATGATCCCGCATTGCAGCACCTCTCCCTTCCCGAACACTGGAGAAACCGAGCATTCACACTAGTAGCGCTGAAACACAACCCCCTATTGGCACCGGTGCTATATGCACTACATTTGCTTGCCGAGGACCTCCGACTTGTGGTTCACCGGCACGATTCCCTCGGGTTGCTCGTCCCTTTGGTTTGCCAAATCGCACACATAATAAGGCCAGAGTGGGCTGATTACTGGAAACGACTTTGTCCCAACATCATGCCTGCTTGGCCCTCGCCTTCTACCACCCGTACGTGGCATGTCTGACCGCGGCCGGACCGGACTGATCCTGTCCTAGGAGTCGAGATGCTGGACGATCGAATACCAGTTTGGCCACCGGACATGGCCGCGGTATTATACGGCAGAATAAGCAATCCTGACTGGAGGTTTCCGGTGTACGAGACCCCACGTTTAGCCGCCATGTTCGATATCCAACCTTCATTCGCCTTTGGAAAAGTTGAGCCGTTGGGTTCTCTTCAGCGTCTTACGACTGCATATCTCTGCCTTTCTGACAGCTCAATTCCCTCTGCGCAGAAACGCGCTGAGATGACCGTCGAAACGCTTGTGCGTATGTGGGGTACAGCAAATAAGGGACACTTGTTCTTGGACAGCCTGCCTCTGGGAATTGCTGCCCCTTTGCGTGAAGCCATTCGAACCTGTCAACTTTCGCCGCCTTCTCACTGGCAGCCGGAACATTACGAATTAATTGGCCGACGCGACCTCGCTTTCAGTGTCGCGACGGTCCAGCCGGTAATCGTACAACAGGGGGTCTATCAGTCAGCCGAGACATACATGGCAAGGCGTGTGATATGGTCTTACTATCATGGACTAATCCGTTGACAGACTTGTCATCATCGGGCAACCATAAGTGCTTTGGTTGAACAAGCAAAAGCCGCCAGCGCGGGCGAGGTTGACGTACTTTCTGGTGTTGAATTGGGCCTGAAATCATTCGCGAGTATCCGCTTTGGCCAAGATCGTCGGTTAGAAGAGGTAGCGCGCATGCTATGCTCATCGACAATTCCGTCCGTTCGGCTCATCGAACGACCGGATTTAAAGTGAGTAGTAACTTCTTAATGAACAGACTAATCGACGACCTTTCTTGCAGTGAACATGACCAAGCAAAAGAACAACAGCACCAGGTCGTGCGAATCGCGGAAAGGACGTTGGCCTTGTCCTACGGCAGAGCTATGTTTACTTTTGGCTCGGTGCTAACAGTCACTCGCGAAGCATACGTCATTCCCAAACTAGAGTATCAGATCAGGATCCAGCCTTCCAACAACATCACTGGACCGGAAGCTGGTAAGATACCTCTCGAATGCACAAATTGGGGAGAATTTCACAATGGAGTGGCTGCGGGTTTGCGCATCGCCCCCTGGGCGCGAGGCGTGGAAAGCTCTTGGATCGCCTTCAATAAGCCTTCAGAATTGACTCCAGAGCATGCAGGGTTCTTGTACGGACTAGGGTTGACAGGCCATCTCAAGGAAATGCTAACATGGCATACTTTTGGATATCTCACGCCCAAACATGATTTGACATCCATCGGTGTCCTCCTCGGCCTCTCTGCGGCAAACGTCGGGTCAGGCAACATGCACGTCACGAAACTACTTGCAGTACACACGCCAGCATTACTCCCTACACCGACAGTTGATCTCAACGTCTCCCTCATGACCCAAGCTGCTGGACTTGCCGGGGTTGGACTTCTCTACCTAGGCACCAGGGACCGTCGTATGGCAGAAGTCTGTCTCAATCAAATCAGTCGCAAAGACCTTGTACAACCTGATCTCAGCAACGAACACCGTGAAGCATACACCTACTCTGCCGCACTGGCCTTTGGAATGATCATGCTTGGAAAAGGATCAACCATCCCTGCCGATGTCGCTTGTCTCCACCGGCTGCGTGTGCTCATTCACGGCGAGACGAAATCTATCATCGCAGGGCGTGGCCGTCCTACCTTTGATGTTAACATCACGTCTCCGGCTGCCACCATGGCATTGGGATTAATGTACCTGAAGACAGAGAAGAAAGACGTTGCTGATATTCTGGAACTCCCGAGCACGGTCATCGAATTGAACCACATCCAACCGAGTTTCTTGGTCGTGCGTACGATTGCGCGGTCACTCGTCATGTGGAATTCGATCGGATCGACTGCCGACTGGGTGATGGCACAAATTCCGGAACCCATCATGACGGCGATGCAGAATCATATTGCAGACAAGCAGCGCGCTGACGATGCCATCGAGTTGGCGTACTACAACATCATTGCGGGCTATTGCTTCGCTGTTGGGTTGAAATACGCAGGCACCGCCCGCCATGAGGCATACGTCATGTTGTCAAATTATTTCGACCAGTTCAGTCGGTCAGTCGCGACAAGCGGTGAGTCTCTTGATTCATGTCATCCCAACGATGTGCGACGCAAACCCAGGTGCCGCATTCGACCACAAGATTAAACGCTCGGCCATGAGGGAAGGCCTCAACCTCATTTCGATCGCGCTTTGCATGGTGATGGCAGGCACTGGGGAGATCTCGTGCTTGAGGCGACTCAGGTATGCATTTGGGATGTACCACCAGGCTTTCCGATATGGTGTGCACGTCGCGACACATCTATCGATCGGTTTGTTGTTCCTCGGGGCTGGCCGTTTCACGTTGGGTACTTCCAATGCGGCTATCGCGTGCATGGTTACCGCGTTCTTCCCCCGCTTTCACCACGTCTCGTCAGATAACAAGAGCTACCTTCAGGCGTTACGTCATCTGTGGGTACTTGCGGTAGAGCCCCGTTGCCTCATCGCGCGTGACGTCACGACACGCGAAGCAGTCTACCTTCCAGTCAAGATCACGACGAAAGAAGGAAACGAAAAAGGTGTCACACAGCTCATCTCTCCCACTCTCATACCGGACTTTGGCAAGCTCGTGTCCATCAGGATCGATACACCTCGCTATTGGCCATTCTTTGTCGATTTCGAAAACGTCCCCGAACACAAAACGAGCTTTTTGAAAAACCAAACTCTATATGTCAAGCGTCGAACAGCGTTCCTCAGCTATACCGAAGATCCCAGAGGGAGTAGGAGCTTATTCGTGCGCTCTGGTTCTTCCGCTGGTGATGCTGCTACGCTCGATTTCCCGCAGTTGACGGACGCGAAAGCCCACCCTGCTAGTGACCTGACGCACTTCATCTCCTCGTTTTCAAACGACACGCTCTTCCTCGCGTTTGCAGACTACTTCTCTCGTGACGACGGTGAAACGCCGGAGGAGAGAACATTCCACGCATATTGCCACGCGGCACTTCTCGACAGCATTCTGTACGACAAGATGGAGACGCTGCAGTCGCATCTGACGTTGTATCAATATCGGACACAACCACAGTCCACATCCCATTTCCACCTTCGCCTGCAAGATCTGCGATTTGCGGTCGACTTTTACAGTAAAGTGTTTGACCGTCGATTCAGCGGTCGCGCAGAAAATAATCCCCGACCACCGCTCATTCGCGAAAACACCGTGTCGGGGGCGTTACAGGCTCTAGATGAACGTCTTGGGAAGGCGCAGCATCAACCGGCGTTCAACGCGGCGCTCGGACGGTACGCCCGCGGCGATCCTGTCTTGGACGCCACCGAATCGGATGTGGGGAGCCAAGTATCTCGCTGGCTGGCGTGGTACCTTATGCGGAACGGTGTACCATCTGCGTCGCTTCTCGTGATACTGCGCCAACTCGCACGGGAGGCGCATATGCATAGCGTCAGCCGACCGCCACCTGAAGGCTCTACGGAGGTACAGTTGCTTGACGTGGGGATCAAGGAGGTACTGCGGGGTACAGGGACGAAGATGATCAATGCGTTTGGGTCTGGGTGGTCTGGGGCATCATTGGATCGGATCGTGGAAGCGTGGTAGGGGATGTCTTCAGTGGGGCGTTGAGAAGATCGAGGCCTGGGAATTGGTGTCCCAGTGATCGGGCACGTCGCAGGGTTTGGATCACATTTCGCAAGGTGCCCTCATGACGACACACACGTTTGTCTACTTTGTACGGATTCGCGAGAAACCCCTTCAGTGCATTGTTGCGTTCGGCTGGTTTCCATTCCTACGCGTCTGCGGCGCAGGGGTGAGAGAATTAGACTACGTTCAGAGTTACCGCGAGCCTCGGAGAGTCACCGGATTAGTGGCGATGAGTCGGCCATATCACGGACATCAAGCATGTCCGAGTATTTTGGGCACTTCAAGACTATACCCTGATGGGATAGTATATACATAGCATGTCGAAGGTGGACCTCATCACGACATGATCTGTCGAATCTAATGATATCTCTGATCACGATGCACCCTCGGTGGATATTTATACACCGTGACTCATCTTGGAGATGCTGATAGAACGGACATTCGTGGCTGAGTCGACGTTGAGGGATGTACATGTCACTGGTGCCAGTGTTCGCCTCGCAATGGCGTTTCACCGGCACCTATGGTCACATTCGTCGGAAATGTCACTAGCAGTGACGCATCGTTACCCTGTTAGATCCGAGTATCATGTTGGATCCCGGCGGTGAGTCGGCTGGCCCATCGCCGCATTTCGCGGGCCGATGACATGAGAGAGCTGCGCACAGAATTCGAAGAGACGTTGGTATCGTACCATACCGGCCAATACGGAACCTAATATGATATCTTCTTGGGAAAGCCCAGGCGCCAAGCCCATTCAAGGAGCCAGCCTGTGCGTTGCACGCGGCGATTAAGCGCATCAGGTTGGGTGTGCACATGGAGCTGAATCTTAGCACGTTCGCACATTCGACAACCCAACGTTCGATCATGTCTGAAGCGCTTCTAAACTCAGCACACGTTTACCACAGCATATTCGCACCCAAGCTTTGGTCTAATCGCGTTGTGGTTCAAAGTGCAGAAAGACATAAGTGAACATGAATCTACATAACAAGGATTTTGGCATCGATCCAATGCTTCTACTGCGACATCGTTCTAGCTCTACACGATATTCCCCATAACTTGGAATAAATGTTAAGAAAATTACTATGCATACAACAATTGGAAAGGCAGCAATGATTATAGTAAACCGGACCAAGATGATTTAGGGAGATGGTGGGCAGGAGCGCTGGAAGGCAGCAGGTCTCGCAAGGCCTTTCTCGATGAGGTAGTCACGGCGCTGGCCGACAGCATCATTCAGCTTGTCGAGCATAGCGATGGTTGAATCCCAGTCGACACAAGCATCAGTGATACTGACTCCGTACTTGAGACCACTGGGTCCCTCAGCAGGGACATCCTGGCGGCCAGCTTTGATATTTGATTCGATCATCACACCCGTGATGTTCGTGTCACCTGCAACGAGCTGCGAGCAGATGTCGTCGACAACCTTGGGCTGGTTGTTGTGGTTCTTTTGGGAGTTGCCGTCTGGTTATAAAGTGAGCTTGGCACCACCACGAGGGGTGAAAGACGTACGGCTGCAGTCGATCATGATACTTGGGTGGTTCTTGGGACGAGCCTTTTCGATGGCTTTAGCAGCGGCCGTGACATGCTCGGAGGCGAAGTTGGGGCCCTTAGTGCCCCCACGGAGGATGACATGGACATCTTGGTTACCGCGTGTCTTGACGATGGCAGCGAGACCATGCTCGGTCACACCCATGAAGGCATGAGGGTTAGAAGACGAACGCATGGCGTCAATAGCAACAGTGACACTGACGAGGGATAAGCGATAGGAACAACTTGTTAGCATTGAATAATCTCACCTTCCATCGGTACCGTTCTTGAAGCCGATGGGGAAGGAAACACCAGAAGCGAGTTCACGGTGGAGTTGAGATTCAGTTGTCCGAGCGCCAATGGCACCCCAGGAGGTAACTACGCAAGGTGTGAGATACTACAAAGTGACCAAGGTGGAAGGACATACGGTCAGAGATGTATTGAGGGGAGATGGTGTCGAGGAGCTCTGAACCGACTGGTACACCGAGGTCAGTGAGGTCGCAAAGGAGCTTTCTTGCGACGCGGAGACCCTTGTTGATCTGGAAGGACCCGTCGATGTCCTGTTGCTATGTTGAGCCAAAAATCTATTGTAGAACACGGGAAACATACGGGGTCGTTGATCAGACCTTTCCAGCCAACGGTCGTTCTCGGTTTCTGTTGGGGACATGAGATGAATTAGCATTTGGATTCTAGGACACATACTTCGCTGTTGACGAAGAATGACGTTGAGTTGGGGCCACGTTAAGCAAGCGAAAAGACTCACAAGTAAGCGCGCATGACGATCAGCAAGTTTTCCCAAGAAGGCATTTTAGCTTTGAGGAGTTTGGCATACTCGACTGCTTGCTCAGGGCAGTGGATTGAGCAAGGGCCGACGATGACAAGTACACGCTCGTCCTGGCCAGCAAGGATGCGTGCGGCGTTGTAGCGGGCGGTAGCGATAGTGTGGCGAGAAGCCTCGGTGGGGGTGATCTCGTGGAGGATCAAGGCAGGCTGGACGAGAGGGTCGTACTGGAGAAGATCAGAGACCAAGAAGCCAAATGGGGGAGGTATAGCATACGCCAATGACACGTCTATCTTGCATGAACTCCTGGAGCTGTCTGTCATCTTCAGGGAAGGGAGTGATGGTGTAGGCAGGCATGTTAGAAGTAATTGGGAGTGAGAAAGGCGTTGTTGGTCTGGAAGCGAGCATCGACACGTCTTTTTATATGCAGACCTGCTCAAACTCGTCCAAAACGAGTCAATATCTGCTCTTCTCTTTTTGGAAGTAGTATCTCGCCCCAGATCTCGGGTTGCTAATCGGAAGAACTTTGACTAAAAACGGTTCCCACGACTGTTTGATGGAGACCGCTACGCCGAGCAAAGTTGCCGTTGACCTCAATCCAGTGCCCGGCTTTTGTGTAAAATCAAGGGCCACTAACGACGCCCACATTCATCCCACAGCATCTCAGGACCAGCCTCATGTCTTCCACGTGCAAATTGGTCTCAAAGTTTTCGTAAACATTGCTTGGGATCCAAACGTGCCCCCTCCACCTCCTTCAACCGATTCCAACAATGCGATACGCCGTGCAATGCAGGGGCTTGATATCGACGACGCCAACCCAGAGGCATGGTTTATCCCCATTATCCTATCGGACGCTCGCCAGGACACTGACAAAGGTACGGCCTTACTCCTTCTCCGTGCACATCGTTCTACCGATCCCTTTTGAGTTATCTATCTCCGATGCAAGTCCCATTACTAACCCCTTCTATCAGCGGGCCAGACCGCCATCGTCTTTGATTGCGTGCTCAATCCGTCCCTTGAATCTCGCGTTCTCAAGGATCCGGACTTCAAGCACTTCATCATCGGTATTCCACGCCCTCCTACCCTACTCCCCGTCGATCTCACTATCTTTCTCCAGAACTTGCTTTGCAACAGATTGAGTCCCAGACGTCCTTGGTTCTCTCTCGTCAGATTGGCACGCCCAACATAGCCTCAAAGGGTAAGCCGCGATCCCGTCGGGTACTGGTACCGGCAACCCTTTATCCTGGTCACCCGCATCACGAACCACCACCTCTCATTCAAGACATATCTACGAGCGCGCCCAAGGCGGTACCCAAAGGTATCCTCAAAAATACATCGGCGCCAACATCCGATCCACGTATCCCCATATGGTCTTGGTCGCAGCAGGGTTCCACTATCCGCATTGTCTTCGAGGTTCCTGGCGTTGTAAGCAAGTCTCCACCTGGCGATGCACCAAGGTAACACACTACTTCCCTACTCCACACAGACACGCGCGGTCATTCCCGCATCTACACTCGATGTGGAGCCAAGGCGCATCCTTTTACACATCCCCAATTTGTATGACCTAGACCTCAATCTTGAGGCCCTCGACTCGGAGCTGTCGTCAGTTTTTGGAAAGAATGGCATCGCTGATGCGGCACTCAAATTAAAGCGCATGCGCAACTTTGACGTCGACCACGCTAAGGCTGAGTGGCATGTCGCCGGTGCAGTGATTGCACTAGTGGCCTAATCCATAGTAGGTTACTCATATCTCCCAAAATAAGTTACGGGTTCATATCCTAGAGCCAGATTTCCAGGGCTGAGGTTCTGGTGCTACTTTTGGACGTCGGGTGACGAAACCGAACAGGATTCGGGGAGGTAGTTCGGCATATCGTAACTCTTGCATAGATTTCGAGATCAACGCCTCGTGGACCACGCGGTAGACTTGTAACCAGGCATCATTACCTCCCTAGCGAAGATAAGGTCAACCTCGTGCATATAATTCAATTCGCTTCTACAATGTATAGCACAAAAGGTGCGTAACGCTGAATCACCACAGAGGTGGTGTTTGGTGATATCACCATTCGGATCGGCGCCTTGCGAAAGTGTCGTGATCTTCGGAATTTCGGCTATTGGTATAAGCCGTTATACCACACTGAGCACCACCATTACTATATGCGTTTGTCAGTACTGTTCGGACGTGTGGAATGATAGGCATTGGTGGGTTCTTCACTTATCTCTTGCTGTGGTGTTTCATATGAACTACTTAGCGACACATTGCGCTGCATCCCTTTTACGAAACTTGTTCTCCGCCGACTCACGATGCTCCACCTAACCCACTGACAAGACTCAGTGGGTGGGGTCCAACACACGGATAGTACCGCCTAGATAACAGAGAACCCCGTCGGAAGTTCGAACTTCTTACCTGATAATTTCGGTTCTCGCCGATACCGAGCAGAAGCGGGGCTGGCCTTGGAAAGAACCACACTAACGACTGCCGTGAATGGGACCCTGATTCCCCTTTGTTCGGAGAGCCTTCTCGCTTCCTCGTTCTTTCACATCAAGCCGCACCATAGCATCGCCGGTCTCAGACAAGAGCCCATACTTATCCCCGGGTGCCTCCGCCAAGGGAGCCGAGGACCCGAGTGGAATTGGTTGACACCCAACGGTCCGTGTGTCTCCACAATGCGGCGTGCACAATCCTCGTGGTAGAACCGATACCCCAAGTCAGTGAAACGTAGTCTTGTATGCTCAGGACGCGCCGACTTGAGGTATGTGTCGACATCCAACGATGACGTTGTCTCCTGTATATGGCATGCATCATCCTCGTCTTAGAACCTCCCGGTGCGGGGGTCTGTGGAGCCAAGTCGACACCTTCTTTCGCCAAGCAGAGCCCTAAGCCCAACCCCGATTTTGTCAGGTGCCCATCTGGTAACGATGACCTGAGAATCTGGATGTGATCGACGTGGTTTTTTATCATAGTCGATGACAAAGAGTCAGTTCGCCAAGTGCAACGCTGGACTGTGGCCTGCCAGCCGTCACGTCATACGTGGGCGCTACGCTCGGCGTTGACCGGCGACGTAGTGTGCGTGATTTGTTTCTCCCTTGACTGGAAGACCAAGTGATCAATCGATCAACGTCGATGTGATTGGACGCCAAGCCAGACGCCCACCCCCTTGACTGCGTCCGGTCGTCACCTGACCTGGGGAATCTCAATCCCCGCGCGGGGAAAGAGAGGTTGCTATCAAGTGCCAAGGTGCCAAGCATGCGACGTCCAGTGCCGTCCCAGCGACGCTCGCGGATCGCAGCCTATCGGTCCGTGTCCGTGTCCGTGCGGTGCAGCCCCGAGGTCACCCGTTGGAGGCATCCACGTTTCCTTTCCTTTGTCTTCACTTGCATTCGTGTTCGCTGGCTTGGCAGCACATACGCGTGGGTGTCTGCGCCAACTTTGCCATTGGTTTCCATCAGGTGAAAGAGAGACGATATTTGTTATTCTGGGGGGAAAGCGTCGATACGGTGATATCGGGAGATGTGTGATTTCTTCCCGGGCTAGTTGAGTGCTGTCATACGGAGAAGGACGGCGGGTGTGGGACCGGTAGAGAGGTTCTTTGTCATGTGTACACTGGTCGACCACCTCATCTGTATCCGCCGCGTACTCTGAATAGCATTCCGCAGTTGGAGGAGGATCTAGCAGCGATGACCCTCCTTTGACGGTCATTCAAGTCTGATGGATCGCCAGAGCGCTCCCAGGCTGGGCTACATACATCACGGGGTATACGTAGATCACCGGTCATACAGAGGAATGACAGTCCTACCAGATCTCAAAGTTGCGTGATAGTCGGTCCAAAGTCGTTCCAGCCGGCAGTCGCGGAGTGACTGCTCATCAGAAGGCTGTATCACATTCAAGTATCAGTGCACGGAGAATAAACCCTGCGTGATGGCGCCAGCATAGCAGAGTACATATCTAGCAAGATCCAAGCTATGTCGAACTTTTATGAATTCGCGGCTATCATCCCCTCCATCATAATGAGTTCACAGCTGTTCACCGGGGAAGTGATAACCTTACGTCTGTTCAACCTGCCTGATGTCCTCGAGCTGAACCTCTTCGAGTTCGATGTTCTGAGTGAGCCCGACCATTTCCTGGTGGTCTCTGATCGACGTTCTGAAAAGCGGCCTGTCCATCATGGTCCACCGGAAAGTAATCAGTGCATATAAGCCGGATGTTCATCTGCGGGACAAACAGCGCACCTTGACCTTCGGGGTTCTGGACGAGCCCGACGGCTTACTAGAGCCGTGCTAACAAAAGATGGGTCATAAACTTTCGCTTTTTGGCAACCTAGGCGACCATCTGCCCAAAGACAGCGCATACATCAGGATGTTACCCCAAGCGTATGCCCTCCGTACGTCAATTGTCCAACCTGATCGGTCATATGCGCCACTTGTCTCACGTTTGATTAACCCTCGACTCGCCGGCCATGCAAGAGGGACATCTGCGGTTCAAAGTCGATCCCCCCGTTACCCGTAGCGCCGCGGAGTATGATACCATCAAAAACAACTGTATCGCATTCACGTTACACGGGGGACAAACGTCGCGCGATGTACCAAGAATAACGAGGCACCTACGGAGTATCAGCGTCAGACTTTCATGAACGCGTCTATCATGCTTTCCACATCTATAACGATCCACGGGTGCATCTAAGTGAGACCATGGCTTGCAAGACACATGACGCACCTTGACACGCCCGTTCGACCTGCCGGGTACCCTCGAGTTGGCCCTCTTCTAGGTTCTGCGTGAGCTCAACCGCTTCCTGGTGCATTTTGACCGACATGGCCTGCAGTGTGCGGCCAACAGTGACTGTGATGGGTCATTCCAGAGAAGGACCACAAACCAGGAGGGTTTTCTGCTTTTCGGCAATTTGGACGAGCACCTCGCGTTTCTGGTCCTCGAGAGCGGCGTATCGCGACAAAAAGTCCTGATATATGTCGTCCCTAGCATCACCGTCGGTCAGGCACCACGACGTTGGCGCATATATGCACCCATTATCTTACATTTCCCCCATGATTCCTTCCGCTTCGTCCATCTTTCGATTCACCTATAAAAACTCAGTGACGGTGGACACAACGGGACGACACGCGCACGAGGTCATCCAGCTCCGCTTGTGCGTTCTTCAAGAACCGGTCCTCTTTTGCCTTTTTCTGTTTCTGCCATGACACTAGGCGGAAAGTAACGTTGAACCCGTCGGTGCTCCGATGGCGATAAACCTACCTTTGAACTCGGCCACCGCTTTCGCGTATAGCCTGTCGTTGGATCAGTAATGGGATCGCGCCCGACAGCTTGATGCGGCACGTACTCTAGTTCCCGGTCGTCGCTGTCAGGCGCTTTGCTGTGTTGTGACAAGTCGTCGTCGTCATCATCCCACTGGCTAATCGGACGAGACGCTTTCTGTGGCATATCGGCGGTGAGGACTAAGAAGACGCAAAACGCGGTCACGTGTTGACAAAATCAGATTTATAGTGCACAAAATAATCGGAGTTGCTAGACGAACTTGGCGTTTCCTTTGGGCAGACGGAAGAGAGACAACATCGCAGCCCACGCACTCATCTCTCCACATGGGCACCCTGCCACGGAATCGAGAGGTGATATCAGAAAACGAATTGGCTAGTTCCGCTTCTGCTCATTCGACGCGTCGCATTGACCCTCTACCCGAGTCCACACCTTGCGAGGTGTCAATCAAATGTTCCAGCACCAAAGGACGAGACACCACCTCTCGTATACACCCCGAAGCGGGCCCCACTCCAAGCTGCATTTGCGTAACCCTCGATACCTCCTAGCTTCCAGATATATATGTTATTTCTGATCCTAGGAGTACTCGTTCATAAAGTAGAATCATCAAGTATGGGGAGATAGAAAGTTGTACGAAAAGTACCAAAGTTATTTTCTCTGGCCTGCCAGTGAAGATCATCACTGTACTTTTTGTTCAGCTTTTCATTCGAGTGTAGGATATTGCCACAAGCAGCGTAGCATAAGTGAGATCATTGATGAGGCGAGACTCAGATCAGGGAGAAGTCAGGATCGTGACAATCCTCTATCATTCATTTTTTCTTATAATAGCACGGTCCTGCAAGGGCGATGAGTCAATTATATCCCGATCGAGCCGTAACTTACGGTTGCCTCCACACAGTATTGCATGGAACGTCCTCCCAAGAAACCACGACTACAAGGACTCGACGGATTCCAAAAATCCAAGCCCGCATCGCGCTACAAGCCGCCAGAGAGTATCACCAAGTTTGTCTCTGCGTTCGACAATGCACCACCACCATCCCCAACAAGGAAGAAACCCGTCTCTGTGGGCCATGAACGACTACGGAATCCGTTCGTAGACTTTCATGTACCCAAACAGCCAGAGGCTGGCCCAAGCAAACCGTCGGCATCGAATCGGTCGTCGTCGATGTCTGCGCACCTACCCCGTGCAGCACAAGCAAAGAAAGTGATGCCACCTCTGAAGGTGCTCAAACCGCCTCTGTTGCTACCTCCCCCTCAGACGACCAACGTCGAGCCAAAGTCGACCAAGATAGCGGGTGCTCGCCTAGGCGCGCTGCAGCCAACGCTAAAACCACTACCCCCCGAGAAGCCCAGATCTATTCTCAAACCACCCCCAGTACCCGTCCCACCGACAACAAAACCGTCCGTACCACTCAAACCCCTTGCACCACCACTTCTCTCAGTCCCGGAGAACCGTGCCGCATCACCCAAGAAGCCGATGAAGACGATCTTTACGACGAACGTCGCACAGGCGACGGATCCGACCAAGGAAGGTGGCGGGGCAGAGATACTGTCGTTATTCCTTCAGCAACACGGTCATAACTTTACCTCGGCGACGGATCGCGAGCTCCAACGGGGCGTAATGGTCAGTCCGGACAAGCGTTCGCACGGCAAAGACCCCAAGTTCCTTCGGTGTGTCGTTCTCCTCGCGCCGCCTCCAAATGCCAAATGATCTCACCATCCTCCATAGAGGTGGCCTGGCAGAACGTGTTCACCACCAGCTCTTGTGCGCGAAAACGGACTTTTCGCTCTGGAAACGCCAAATGGAACAGAAGCTCGAGTCAGGGTCCAAGTTCGGGTCCGACATGCAGCTCCACGTCATGCGCGTGCTCGATGTCATCAAGCCGATGGCGCGCCCGCGTTTCACAGTCGGTCCCCGTTCGGGACTCGCGCTCTGTCGTCTCACCCGACGCCATCCGCTGACGGGCAGCGATCTGACACTTGGCACGTACGTCGTGCTGTTCCACTTTGCGCCGACGAGTGGCGGACGGTCTGCGGTGAGCAGCGTCGATTTATTCGAGGAGGGGAACAACGTGATGGTGTGGCTGCCTTGGGAAAAGGTGGCATTAGCAGGCGTGGAGGAGAATACGCGACTGTGGACGATGTTTCAGGCGCTCGACGCACTGACGCCCCCACACAGTCTGCTCGTCGTGTCTAGATTTGTGTTTGTTGCGCCGAAGCCGGTTCATGTAATTGACAAGATACAACGCGAACCGGTGAGCTCGGCGGCTTGCTCGCGAGGGATCTAGAGTAACTTCATCGACCGCTCCAAGTTCTTTGCAATGTATTTTGCGTCATCCAAGTACCCGATCAGCCAGATCCAACCACCCCCATAGGTTGTTTCATGTTAATGCTCAATGCTCGCTGTACTGCAATCATGTAGTTCCTGGTGAACATGTGTATAGAAATACGAGATCTAGTTCACTTAAAGGTTCAAAATGAGTGAGACTTGAGCACTATGTATAATTACGTCTGGCGATAGGATGGTCAGGCCAGGATCATCACCGTGGTTCATGATGAAGCGGTCATCGAGATACATTTCGCTCATTCACGCCATCTCAAAATAATTCGGCACGTTTCACCTGTTGATTTCTCTCCGAACTTTCCGCCTGGTCGAGCACAGGATGAAAGTCATGTAACGACAGTGGGGAGCCTGGCAATGTATGAGATAGTGCAGGAGAGCAAGGGAAAGCACGTCGCTAGACCGACGGAATTAAACACCATACTAATAGTATATATAAAGATACACACATCGTCTGTTTCTTCTCTCTTCTTCAGTTAGCTGCAGCTTCACTCACTCTGAGAATCATATGGGGGGAGAGAAATGAGAACACCAGCCGGCTACTTTTGCATTTGTACTGATATCATCACTCAGTTTGTCTTGTGCTTTATTCTGATAATCATGTTCAGTAAATAATATGAACGGACACTTGACCGGTGTGGGAGGCTACACATCACTGACTGTGTTTCTCTTTGGATTTCCCACCTGCGCCTTCACAGCTTGTCCTGGTGTGCGGTTAAGCATATGGAGGGGTTCCGGTAGGGCGTGCTATACCAACACCTTGTGCTCAAAGAAGTCGATTTCGGTGGAGCGTGCCAAATTGCTGTGGGATGGCATGAATGAGCGAAACGTACCGCGACGGCCGCCTCGTCATGAACCGCGGTGTCGACGACTATTTCTGGTCTGACCATTTCCAGACATAATTATAGTGCTCATTCATTTCGAACCTTTGAACTGGATCTCCTATATCTATGCACATGGACGGATACGAGCACGGCGTGATCATGTTCATGTGGTTGCAAACGCGCTTGTGATCTAGTCGTACAAGAGGTAGGTGGGTATACAGAGCAATTGGATATTAACGTGAAACAACCTGTGAGGGTGGTTGGATCGCTGTAAGTGCAGACATCGACGACCGATTCGATACCGACGGTTTGCTTGGGCCAGCCTCTAATTGTTAGGGTGAGATCGTTCATGGGAATGGTTGTCCAACGCAGACAAACCTGGTGATAGCGCGATGCGGGGAAACCGCCGGGTCCTTGTAATCATGGTTTTTTTGGGAGGACGTTCCATGTGATGGATTCCCACCCCACCGTCATACGGTCAGCTGAGGTTGACTCTGAGCCGGCCATAAATACCCTCCCTAGACAAGCTACAGCCAAGACGTTTCTCCTATCATGGTCGCCTTGACTGACGCCGATAAGCGCGAAATTGGCCAGGTAAGTTATTCATCAACTCGATCTCGGTCAATTGACCAAGATATCAAGCACTTTGTGTTTGGCTTCCATGGGCACGAAATCAGCGAGGATGCAAAGATTCTCCTCCGAGATTATCATGTCGGGTATGTCTCGTCATAAATGCCCCACCTTTGGTGTTGAACCAGGGCCGATAGTAACATCATTCTCATGAAGAGAAACGTACAAAGTAACTCGCTTATTTCATCACTGGATAGCATTTACGCACATGTTACAGGCATAAAGCAAGTCCACGGGCTCATTCAGAGCTTGCAGCAATTCGCCAAGGACTGCGGACATGCCCAGCCGCTCATGATTGGGATCGACCAAGAGAATGGTCAGTAACTCCTACATGACTTCCACTCACGCTTGACGCTGTCATAGGACTCGTATCTGCGTTTAGTTCTACCCAGCGTCACACTGCTGGTACCCAATTGTAACCATCCAGATGTTTGGTTGGCAACTTGAAACTGAACGTCCCCAGTCCAGGGGCGATGGCGCTTGCTGCGACGGGCGACCCAGGGATCGCGAGAGCGTGTTCGCTTGGCACGGCGCAGGAGATGAAGCTTGCAGGGATAAACTGGGCATACAGTCCAGTCGCGGATGTGAACTCGGACCATCGTAATCCGGTGATCGGTAAGCTGGTCTAGGTCTCGTCGATATTCTCGGCTCACGGTGACACATGCAGGGGTTCGTTCGTTCGGGGATGGTAAGGGCGGGAGATCCCGAATAGACCTGGCTAGGCTGATGATGCTCACGCAGATCCACGTGAGGTCGCCAAGTACGCAGTGGAGGTGAGCAATGGTCTCACGGAGGGAGGTGTGGCGCCATCTGCAAAGCACTTTCCGGGCCATGGGGACACGCATGTGGATTCCCATCTGGCGTTGCCTGTGATCAAGAAAACGGAGGGAGAGATCCACGAGACAGAGCTGGTTCCGTTCCGCTCGCTGATTGAAGCAGGCGTCGCGACCATTATGACGGGGCACATGGCGCTTCCGTTGGTAGTGGGGGAAGAGGACAAGGAAACGCCGTGTTCGTGCTCACGAACGGTGACGACGGGATTGCTTCGAGATCGACTTGGATTCGAGGGAGTGATCGTGACGGATTGCCTGGAGATGGATGCGATCGCAGCCAAATACACGTCTGAGAAGGGGGCGGTGCTGAGTTTGCAAGCGGGAGCGGATGTGGTGATGATCTGCCACACGATGGGGGTGCAGACCAGGGCCATCGAGGAGACGTACCAGGCGGTCGAACAAGGGAAGCTGTCGCTTGTGGCACTGCGGGAGAGTGGGAAGCGAATTGGGGACCTCAGGGGACGGTTCGCGGGCACGTGGGAGAGTGTTATGCGAGGGTTGGATGAAAGAAGACTGGCGGAGATTCTGGAAGCGAACGCAAAGTTGAGCAAAAGAGCATACGGTGCGTCTACGGCGGTCATAAAGGGACCACTGCCAAAAGTGGGACAAGGACGGGTGCTGGTGTTGACACCGGAAATGGAGAGCGTAAACAAGGCTGTGGACGATGACGAGGAGAAGAACACAGCCGGTCCGCACTACATTGCGTTGGCAGAGCGTGTGCGGATGCAGGGGAGGGAGACGGAGCACATCGTGTATGGACGGGTGCCGGAGCCGGTCGCGGCACAGCTGCAGGGAGTGGCATTGGTCATCTTCGTGACGCGGAATGCAGATCGGAGTGGCTGGCAGCTGGCGTATCTGCGCGAGCTGAGACGGCACCTCGCCCAGGAGACTGCGGTGGTGGTGCTGGCGAGCTGCGGTCCGTACGACGTGATGAATGCGGTGGACATCGAATACGGATGTGTTTGTAGTTTCGAGTACACGGTAGCGGGACTGGGGGAGGCTGTGGGTGTGATCCTTGGCGAATCGCTGGCACGGGGACGTGTCCCGGTGTCACGTGGATGAGCGGTGTCGCATAGCCTCCTCAGCCAAGTTACTAGAGCGATATCGTCCAAAAGTCGTTTAAATTTTTCGTTATTCGTCGCGAGACTTGTCTTTGAATGAAGCTGCAAAAGTTCTTCGCTCGTGATAAACCAAAAGTCGCAAAGGTGACGCCCCTCGGCCGCGAGTTGGACACGCCGGTCATCGATGAGGTCGGTTCCTCGTCCTCTCTCTCTCGATACCCTCTCCGGCTGATCTGCTCTTTTAGGACGCTATATCTGCTCATCATGGCACGTTCGTTCCCCAGTCTCGCCCCCTCACAAGGCCATCCGGCGACGATCACTGGGAAGTCCTCTCCCCAGACGACCCCAGTCGTGTACCGAGTCCCCGCTCTCACCAGCAGCAGTTCATAGCCCCTGTCCTCCCCTCTCGCTCCTCCTCTCTTGGCTCTCTCGCACAGCAAGCAAACTCCCCTCAGATCCCCAACACCATCCCCATCTCCCCCCGTTCCTCTTCCCCCTTCAGCGTGTCCTCACATACAACCGTAGCACAACGCACACAGCGTCCCGACGACCGCCCCATCAGGAAAAAGTCTCCCCCCGGCGTACCCGCCCTAGGCATCCTCAGAGCCCTCGAACCCCATCAGGATCACCCTCCCCCACCCGATCCATCCGAAGATGTCCATTCCTACCACGAGCCCCTCCGGTTAGAGGAGGAGAAACGCGAACGAAAGGGCTTCTGGGGCGGCATGCTCAGAGACAGAGACAAGGACAAGTGGAAGGCGGACAAGGACAAAGATCGATTCGACCGCTTCCGTGACAGGGATCGTCGTGAGGACGATCTCAGTACCGCCGAACTCACACGCATGATTGGTACTTCCCTTTCGGTATTCCTCATACCCGATCTTCACCTCCTTTCTAACAGGGTACCTCACCGCCACCGCCTCAGAGGACTGGTCCATCGTGCTTGAAGTCTGCGAAAGAGCATCCTCAAGCGAAGCGAATGCCAAGGAGGCTGTCAGGGCACTCCGACGTGAATTTAAGCAAGTCTTGTCCCGTTCAATACGTCAGCTCGTTCATTAATATGTTCGTTTCCACAGATACGGCGAGCCTAAAGCCCAATTAGCTGCTGCAAGGGTATGCTTCATGTACCTCGCTCCATTGATGCCATTCTTATCCGCTGCAGTTATGGGCAATCATGCTCCGAAATGCCTCAGATGTCTTCATTCAGCAGATCTCCCAGCGTAAATTCATCGAGGTCCTCGAGGACGTCCTTACATCACCACGGACGTCACCTGTCGTGCGCGAACGATTGATGGAGGTACTCGCCGCCGCCGCATTTATAACATCAAATCGTGCGTCATTTGCCTGTATCCACGGCCGTGACACTTAGCCATCTTATCAGGATCTCAGTTGCCAGGGAAGGACAAGGACGGCTTCCGTGCCCTCTGGTGTCGTTTAAAGCCCGCAGACAAGCCCGAGACAGGTATTCCATTTGACACGGATGATGCCATGTTCAGTCCCCCCGTCGTGGCACTTCCACGTCCACCGTCTCAGTACTCTCTCGAGACGCCAATTTTTGCACAAACGGACGATCTGGATCCCACCCTTCCCCCATCGGAACATCCTCCGGTAGTGTGATATCTCGGGTTCTTGTCCTAATCTCATTTGACCATTAGTCACAGGGTCGCCGGCGCCATCAACAACGTCAACGCGTCATCCCTCCTGAGGAGGATATACGACGTTTGTTCCAAGAGTGCAATATTGCTCGCGGCAACGCCGATGTGTTAACGCAAACATTGGCTTTTGCCAGACCTGATGCTCTAGACGCTGATCTCATTCCTGTGAGCCCATCATTGTAGGACCATGCATCTTTGACAAACAGTCTCCACAGGAATTCCTTGCTAAATGTCGCGCTTCCCAGGAACTAGTCTATACTCAGATACCTTGGGCATCCGCAGGCGCAGAACGTTCGCGGACAGAAAAAGCCATGCGACAGCATACTCGAACACCTTCACTCACACATGGGTCCCAACAGGATCATAAACTTGCAAATACGGAGGACGCGCCAGGTCAGCTCACAACAGAAGAGGAGCTACTAGCCGCCCTGCTAGATGCTAATGAGACTCTTGTTGCCGCTCTACGGATGTATGATGACCTGTCGAGGGTTGCAACCGAGCGAGCTACAGAAGAGAAGAGTAAGAAAGATGTTAGAATGGATAGACGTGTGAGTGTTACCCCTCGCTCCTCTTTTCGTTGGTGTTCAAACGGGCTCTCGCAGCAACTAAACGAAGATTATTACATCGAGCCCCCCGGCGCTCATACTGGGACATCTGAACCGTCACCGGCACTCCCATCGCCAACTGCGACACCACATCAATCTTTCGGGTTGCCGACCGTCGTGCCTTCGCCGAACCATCCTCTTCCCCGCATTCCACCCAGCCTAATGCCCAGCAACCAGCAACCGGTCCATTATTATCCAGGATCAACGGTTAATACGCCGACGCTCCTCGCTCCTCCTCACCCACTCGGCCCTCGTTCTCCGGCTCAAATAATAGCAGGCTCGCGCACGCCTTCACCGGACCGAGATCCTTCGCGGCCCTCTAGGCACGGTTCAGGAGATAGTGACAAGGAGCAGCAGATATCGGATGTGGTGCAGCGCCTGCACATCGAAGATAATGTATCTACCAGCGACGATGAGATCCTTACACCGATCCGGCCGAGCGAGAAGGCATTAGGAAAACGGCGAGTGGTCGAGGAGTCTGAGGGTACTTGATTTGCTTCCCGACAATTGTCACCGCTGACAGTCTCTGACAGATGGCGAGTCAAACAATGCATTTTTTGGCAGGAACGACCTGTACCGGGATCCTGCGGCCGACTCAGATTCGGATGACAATGGTGTTTTGCCTAAACGGCAGCCTACACGTTTCGTTTATGACGCGGCCGCTGAGCGCGTGGCGCAACACCTTCGAGACGGAGACCTAGTTAACGGTGTCCATTAATTGTTGCATTGAGATGATGTTCACGCTGGTAGATCTCCTCTTTTTCTTCTCTCGGAACACAACGCATGCACACTTGTATATTAGCTGTACTTTTGTTCTTTCCTTTGGGACCTTTATTTATTTATTACGTACTTGCGAGCTGCAAGCTATTTGTTTGGCTGTGTGTTGATGAGCTGTAGCTTAACTTGGCCCAAGCGCCCCAACACTCACGACGATGTCGAGCGTGAAGAAAGAAAATGCCGACTCTGATCTCTACGGAGGCAAGTGCTTGCGTCGACGTGCCAGAGATGTGTTGACATGCGTTTCGTTTCTACACAGATTTGTATGACGACGAGTTCACTGTTCCTCTCGATGACGAGTATCAATCGCCCATCGAGCCAGCTCAACCCACGACGCCCGAAAAACATTCCGAGTCGACATCAACACCAGCGACATCCCCAGTCCCAAATACCAAGTTCGAGCCTGCCGGAACGGGCACGCTCCCCGCAAAGCCCGCAACCACCGAGCCCACGGACCTGTCCTATTCTGCCCAAGTTGCGAAACAGTTCTCTGCCTACCAGCAGACGCCAAGTCAAGAACGGCAGCAACGGCCCACAGTCCTTACTAACCCGCCCTCGCAGCAGGCTGGCCCCTCTGCGATCGCGACGCACGAAGGCACGTCCGACCGTGGGTCCCAAGAGAGGCCGATACGTCCGTCGGAAATGAAAGATGAAGGGTAAGCTGTTTCCTTTTTACTTGCAACGACCGCGGTGCTTGCCCGCGAGGGACCCTCCCGGTTTGTGCTCACACTCGCATGTCCGTGTGCGTTGGTGCATCGTCACATATCTTCCAAAACGTATATGCCCGTGATATAGTGCACACGAAAGACCTGGCTTTTCTTGGGATGCCTCTTTTCTTTCTTTCTTCTGTTTACACTGTACATGGTCACGACGCACCTCTGCCTTTTTTTTTCTTACCGAAATGTCTCTTTCGTTGCCGTGCTAATCTGCTTCCTTGACTTAAAAAAATCTCTCTTGATTACTGGCCACTGTCTTGCTTACTGTGGTCGCTACCTCACCATACCTCTGGTCGCTAATTTTCACGATACCGATACCGATACCGCATTCCGCTGGATCTCGACGACTCATCTCACATTCCTTGTCACGCACACACTGCACTTAACATAACTCGATACTCAATTGCCTACGGAACCCGATAGCAAAATGTTCATTGGCGGCCTTAACTGGGACACGACAGATGGTATACCACTTTCATGCATATAGAATTCAATCCGTTTCTCACTGACACGTTCGTGATCCTTTTTGTCTGAGCAGAAGGTCTGAGGAAATACTTTACGGAGTTCGGAAAGGTGATCTTTTGTTCTTATTTTGCATCATGCCGCAAAGTATACTGAAGATGGAGCGGTCATCGAAAGGTGGATGCATGCACGATCATGCGCGACCCCGACGGGAGGTCGAGAGGGTTTGCATTTCTGACGTTTGAGGATCCAGGGTCGGTGACTGCTGTCCTCGCCCGCGATCACATCCTCGATGGCAAATCGGTCAGACACGCCTCGTATGTTCATCCGCTCGTTCTGACGTCGTCCACAGATCGACCCCAAACGCGCTATCCCAAGAGAAGAGCATCTACGGAACACACGTTATTTCGTCGGCGGCCTCGCGCCGACCACCACGGCAGACTCGATGCGCGAGTTCTTTTCCACATTTGGTAAAGTCATCGACGCCACGGTGATGGTGGACAGAGAATCTGGCCGTTCAAAAGGTTTTGGATTCATCACGTTTGAAGACGCCACAAATTCGGACCAATTCGTTGGCAAGTTGGGCCTCGTCCTTGACGAAAAACAGGCAAGTGACGTTTCCACATGCACACGTACACACACCAACCAGCCACAGATCGAAGTGAAAGCGGCACAGCCCCGCAGTCAACGCGACCAAGCGCGGACTCTGGCTGCCAACCGGGAGCCGTATTTCAACGACCAAGATTCTCGGACGCCGTCCGTCCCCGCTGTCCAGTTCAACGGCCAACAACCCGGTAACCCAGCCGCATCGATGCTCTACCAACGCATGATGCATCAGATGCCCGTCCCGATGGGTAACGCTGCGGGGATGACCGTGATGAACCCGATGATGATGGGCATGATGGGCATGGGGGGAATGAATGGTGGGATGGGAGGAATGAACGGGATGAATGGGATGAATGGGATGGGCATGGGGATGATGGGAGGTATGAACCCGATGGGGGGTATGAACCCGATGGCGACGATGCGCATGGGTATGAACGGGCCGATGGGGATGGGGATGATGGGTCAGCCGGGTGGGGGGATGGGCATGGGGAATATGAATATACGGATGAGACAAGGCATGGGCATGGGTATGAACGGGGGCGGGATGGGCGTCGGTGCGGGGTTGGGTGGCAACGCGGGTCGTATGCCGATGAACTCGGGGCTGGGTGCTTCGCGGATGTCGACACGCGGACAACACGCCTTCCATCCGTACGCGCGCTAGACGTCTATTCTGACTTGGCTTATCTGTACCATATATCCTCTCCTAGTTGCTCCCGTGTTTTGTTTCTGCTCTGGTAGTACATACGTATTTCGTTCCGTGGCCAGACTTGTATAATTTATTCCACCGACGCTTCGTACTATACAACTTAGAGCACTCGCAGTATTGGACACCAACGTCTTGAAAAAAAATCTTAGACAGTCCATTTTCTCATTTTCGCAACGAGTTGGCTAATATTGTCGCTCTCCTCGTCGGCGGCGAGCGCTACCCTCCTCTCGTCGTCCGTCATCCCGACATACGCCTTCCACCGCTCCAAGTCGCCCTTTTCAACACCCAGGGCACGGACGATCGTCTCGAGGTACCCCAAGTCCGCGCTAAGCTGTGCAGCCCCTGCCGCGCTCAACACCTTGATCTGCGGTAACACGTCCCGCGTGAGATGGGCGACCGTCGCACGACCAAGCCACGCGAGCCACGCCGCAGTGACGCCCTCTGGCGACTGCCCCTGCCCCCCCCCCCCCTCCCCCTCCCCCTCCCCCTCCCCCGTCGCGGCGACCTCCCCGTCATCCGCCAACCCCCCCAGCTCAAACCCGAGCGCATCGTCCTCGGCGTACACCTCAAACAGCCTCGGCAAGTTCAACAGCCCGTCTCCTACCCGATGTGCCACCTCGGTCGGGCTGAGCGAAAACGTCGGGACGACGACGCCAGCCATACCCGGCACCGTGTCTGGTGCGCGTGTCACTGACCACAGGGGCAGGGTCGGGTACGCTGCGAGGTGTGCGTAGAGTGGCGAGAGCAGAACGTGGCGCAACGTGCGTTGGTTGGCGCGTGCGAACGCCGCGAGGGCGGCGTGGGCACCTGGGAGGAGGACGTTTGATGTGGGCACCGATGACACGGAGCGGGTGAGGAGCTCCCTGAGCTCGAGCGAGTTCAGTGGGGATTGGGCGAGCAGGAGACCCTGACCCTTGGTAGCCCCAGGGGTGTACACGCCAGACCCACCACTCGCCCACGCCGTTCGAAAAACCGTGGACACCTGCCCAAGGGATGTTTTCAGGCGGGTCTCGAACACGCCAAGACGGTCTTTGACTGCCCGACCGGCAGCAAGGAGATGCAAGGCTTTTTGTATATGCGCCCAATCTTGTGACGTATAATCTAGATCTGCGAGTTCATCATCTTCCAGTGCCACTTTGGGACCAGATCCGGGGACCGATCGTGAGTCCGGGGGAGTGGGATTCGAAATGGAGTTGGTCCAGGCTTCCACAAAGACACTGACAAAGGTATCCAGGGCACGCATGAGGCCGACGAAGGCGTAACCGTGCGTGAAAACAAGACAACGTTCAATACTTTCCTCCGCAGCGCTGAACACGTCCACGGCACGTTCACGCATGGCTCGCGCAGCCCGATCGCCATCTAGATCTCTGATGTTGCCAGGAAGCGGGGAGCCCAAGGTCTCGTCCAGTAATTGCCTCTCGAGGATACCAAAGTCGACCTGGAAATCGAGGAAGGGTTGAAAGAGACATTGATCCCACTCTGCACCTTCGCTTGCACCTGCACCTGCGATACTCGTATTTCCTATACCTCCTCCTCCAAGTCGACCCGTGCTACTCATTGACCGCCAAGACATTGACATCCGTACGGAGCGCCTTCTTGATTGCTTGGGTTCACCTGGGGAAGAAGA
Source organism: Zangia roseola (assembly GCA_038090095.1). Classification (NCBI taxonomy): domain Eukaryota; kingdom Fungi; phylum Basidiomycota; class Agaricomycetes; order Boletales; family Boletaceae; genus Zangia; species Zangia roseola. The sequence continues at coordinate 41,364 of JBBPMD010000168.1, forward strand.
CGAAGATGTAGGGATCAAGGGGGGTGCAGAGACACGTAATTTCTCGAGAATTCTCTCTGCACCACGGGCAAACTCTTCAGACGCTTGAAAGAGTTTTACCACGTCCTTTAAAGCCGTCGCGCCACTCCCATTGTGAAAGAGGGCAGCGAGACGTTGAGCAGGAGGCGGGTTTAATACACTGAGAGTAGTATAGATGAGGGCAGAGAGTGTACGTTCCGGGTCCGGAAAGATACTGGGGAGGGCAGTACGCTCCGCATTAAGCATCGTCAAAAATGCAGAGAGGAAGGAAGGGTAGAACGAGGTCAATGATTGGGACGCCTCTTTGGCATCACCCTCACCCGAGCCTGTTTCGCCCTCGACAACCGTTTTACGCCACGTCTCGACAATGGAGCTACGTCGCGTGCCATAGTAATAGTTCCTGAACTCCCCTTCCCGTTCTATATCGACAAAGATGGCGTAGAAGGACTTGCATGATTCCACGTCGCTGGCAGTCACAGCACGCACAAGATCAGGAGAGAGAGCAGCCTCGAGCTGGTTTGCGAGTGATGTCAGTAGTGCACGACGCGGTTCATGCACTCCGGATCCGGCGGCCGGGGTCGTAGCGGTGCGAGAGACGGGCATGAGCCGCGCGGAAGCGGATAGTCTGGAAGCAGCACGGGCATACGCCTTCTCTGCAAGGAGTGAGGTGACCTCTGCTTCCAAAGCACTCCACGACTCTGTCTCGCGGAGGACATCGCGAGCAGCTTCCATCCGCGTTCTGACTGTGTCCAGATACTGTAGCCGTTCGAGGACCTTGGTCGTCGCGTCAGGCTCTGCAGTATCCGTGGGCATCTGGGTTGTACCGGAAGGGGAGATGGTCTGTGCAAGGACGTTGCGGAGGGCGAGCGCGCTGTCCCGGGTGAAGTGGATGTCGTAGGCAAGACGAGGTGCGGTACGTGCGATGTCATCGATGAGGTGTTCGAGCACCGAGGACGTCGATTGCGCTGCTATAGACGTCGCGGTTTGGAGCGCGTCGAGGGTAGAAGTATGGGCGACCAACGGTGGATCACCCGTAGGGTCGTCGGGAACGTTGAGAACGGCGTTGAGCCATGTCAGTACGTCGGGTGATTTGTCGAGCTGTTCAACGACCGTCGCTGTCGAGGCCATGCTAAAATGCTAATCTACTATGCAACTACTTAGCAAACCCAATCCGAGAAAATACGATGTGGGGCAAGGCGATGAAAGAAACGCGTCGGATATGGTGTAACGGCTAACATTGCCGCCTCTCACGAGTCACGCGGCAGCTCGGGGTTCGATTCCCCGTATCCGAGTACTTTTTCTTTGGGCCATGCGAATGCCGCCGGCTCACCAGCCCTTACGACTAGGATTGCTAATCCTTTTTTGAACATTACGAGGTTCAACATCAGCAAACTGGCAAGCTGAGGTAGAACAGTAGGGATGCTTTGACAAATGACTCAAGTAGAGAGCAGTAGAAGCCAGTAGGATGTTGAATCTGAGATCTGAAATTTTCACTGTAAGATGTAACTCACAGCTTATCTACAATACTGATCAAGCAAACATATAATGATAAGATAAGATTGCATTGTCAGAGGCTGAACTTGTTGGAATATCATGGCATCACCTGGTATGTACATATGTCATCACATGGATAAAGTTGTAGGTACTTGTATACTACTGTTTACATTTGTATGTAGACTACAATATATATACTGGACAAGAATTGATGGGATTCCTGAGACAAACACTCTAAAGCTGAGCGAATGTGTAGTGGAAGTGATAAAGGCATTGGTTGTTCAAACAGTAGAATGAGTGAAGAAGTCAAGTAAACTTTGTTAGAGTCTACTGACGTTGGTTGCATGGTTTATATATGAATACATGTGTGGTTATGTAATAATTATATAAGCATCGTACCATTCCTACTATTAATCCCATTGGACGATAAGGAA
>JBBPMD010000169.1:0-43208 GCA_038090095.1 Zangia roseola
GCTCGACTTGCTACTAAACCACGAGTTCAACATAAGGGAGGAATAAGAGACATATTTGGTCAATTAACCCCTATTACACATTATCATACGGATTGGTCACCACTCTCATCGTCAAGCGTTAGTGCACCAAACCTTCCAAAGTTCCCTCGTTTCCCATCCTCAACCTGATCCTCTGGGTCCTCGTCATCCGACCCACCAGATGCAACCTTGGGTCCAACTAAGCTGACGTCCTCTTCTTCGCTGGACACGCCTTCTTCTGTCAGGCTGTCCTCTTCTTCACTGTCCTCGTCTTCCTCTCTATATTCGTCGTTCTCAAGGTCGTCCCACGCATGTTGTTGCACACCTTCCTTGAGCCATATACCATAGTCACTGGAAACCGCACTACCTTGGGGCCAGAATCCCCATGGGATCTTCCCTTCAGCGACTAACCTCAATACTGCGCAAATACGCATCAAAAGCATCAACACAAAGGCTCAGCTTTTGGTAGGAGACACCCACTTGCGTTCCCGGCTCGATGTATATCCGGTCTCCCAGCCTTGGCAGTGACCCATCCTTTCTTTAAGGCGTATGCGGTCATGATGTCATTTGCTGTCCATCTTGGTGCCCCCGACTCAGCCTTGGTCGATCCAAGTGTTCGTTGCCCCGGTCTCCATGTTCGCTTATCCTCGATGTTTGCGGTGGCGGCAACTGGTGCGGGATAAGCGGTAGACTTCGTCTTCAGTACAGACTTTCTTGGTTTAGAGATCGAGCCGGGATCACCGACTGGTGTGACTGTTGCTCTGGCATCGGATATAGATGACAATGATGGATGCGTAAGTTCTAAAATCTGCTCTAGGGGGAGAAGTCGAGCAAGTTGGTGGACACAGAAGGGTACCGCAGAGATCCGAGAGATAGGAAGAACGCCCGAAAGCACCTATTATTGGAAATGCACATGGTATGATTAAGAACGAAGAGAAATACACGTACTTGGACATCCATTGGTACAAATGACGGCATAACAAGTCCCGGACAATCGACAAGGCGGACATCGGAGGTCCAAAAGAGGGTTTGAAAATGCTTCGTCTGGAGGTGGGTGTGAACAGGGACGTGTATGAATGATGAAAAGAATAGCACACCTTGCCAGGGGTTCGCGATGCACGTACTCGTGTCGTCCCAAAGATTGCATTCAACAGAGATGATTTCCCTACGTTTGGTTGACCTATTACATAAAACGCAACTCTGGTGAGGCGTCGCCAATGTGTGAAGAAGTGATGTATACCGATAACGCCAACAGTGAGAAACTCGGGTTCTTTCCATTCGTAGGCGTCAACCGTTTCAAATTGTTCCTCATCGGTGTCTGAGGCCTTGGCGTCGTCTCCTCCGTCACTCGCCGTTTCTTCTGTTTCGTACCGAATATCTTGTCCCTTCGGAACGGCGGCACCGCCGATAACCTTCCCGACGAGTTTTCCTTTGGCTTTAAGGACCCCATCCCAATCGATGACCTTCTTGACTTTGGGTTTCCAATGTTCAATCCTCCGTAGTCGTTCTTCCTCGGTTTCCCCGGCACGTGGAGTAATCACCCAGTGAGGGGGCTGAAGCAATTGTTCATGTACTTCCCTGATTGTGTGAACAAGCCTTTCCCTGAAAGTACCTGGCAGATGTGGTTCGTAACGAACGTGTCCTTGCTCGCCTATGAGAGACGATTTCGGTGCGTACGACTCAACTGGGACGACTGGTACGCCAGGATAATTTGAACTAAGAAATGACGACCAGGCCGCAGTGCGTGCGGGACCTGAAATGTCAACTTTGGTCAGGACGAGAATAGTGGGTGGAGTTTTGGATTTTGAAGATTTTTTGTTGTGTGTACCGGGGTCGCTCTGTGGAAACAAAGAGGTAGGGATATTGAGGTGTGCGACGAGTGAGGAAGGGAGATGGAGGGGCGGGCAACGGGAATCAAGCAACACGAGAAGGATTTGAGATATCTCCGTGACACGCCAACTGTTTCATAACCGAGGGATGCATCGTGTCTCGCGTCTCAGCCCAGGAGAGATGGGGAAAGAGGATCGGCTTACAATTGCCTCCAAACCTCGATGTTTCTTTCAAAGTGGATAGGTGAATGAGGCATTGGCTGCGTCTCGGAATCGTCGATCCGATTGCTCGCAGGATCAGCAGCAGCAGTTTGATCAGTCACTGGCGATGTACTAAGTGCGCGCTGCCACTGCTCGACGATCGCATCCTGCTGGGCTACCCAGGTGCGAAAGTACGCTTGTTCGTTCGCGTCGAGTTCCTCCTTGGACATCTGGTACCTCCATTTCGGTCTCCTTGGGAGAGTGAGTGACTCCAGTGACGGGGCAGTGGGCGTTATCCACTCGGGACTGAGCACAACGACGCTGGACGGGATAGGTCTCCTAAGGACGATAGAACCAGCTAATGCTCTTGTGTCATCAAGAAAGCCTTTGTCAAGCTTTACAAATTGGCTCTGGAGGTCACGAGAGCTCCTTGATGCCTGATCTGCAGCACGGCGAGGGTTTGGACGACCTCGCCTAGTGCGCGATTTGATCTGATCTGGCTGCGCTGGGGCCTCGCCGCGTTTGACTGCGCGTTTGAGTTTGAGCTGTGCCTTACGTTGTTTTCCCGAGAGGGGGGGCATATGAGTGGTTGAGGAGGAAAGCCCGGTCCGACCGGATATTGGATTAATACCAGTATTAGTAGTAATATATGTAATGCGACGTGCTCAACAAGTTAAATAGCGACCGCCATGTTTGAATCACTATATTCAAACCCACTTTCAAAATGTCCTCCAAAAAGTCTGTTGTCATCGTTGGCGCTGGCTACGCCGGAATAGCAGTCGCCACTGCTCTCTCCGCCAAACTCGACGCGTCCCAGTACCATATTGTGCTCATAAACCCCCTTCCATATGCCATACCTCTCCCTGCATCTCTACGTCTCGTCGTCAGTGAGGCTGCCAAACTAGAGCAGACTGCACTTGTCCCTCTCGACAGGGTCTTCAAGAAGGCCAATGGCGAGACCAGAGTCGGTGTCGTCACGTCTATCGAGCCCAATGACGCCAACTCTGGCGGACAAGTCGTGCTCGAGAACGGCGACCACGTCCCATACGAGATCCTCGTCATTGCTTCGGGGTCCAAATGGAAAGGTCCCTCAAACCTTCCTCTGCGCGAAAGCGAGGTCTCTCCCCATATCCATGCCTGGCGCGGCAAGTTTGCAAAGGCTAAGCACGTCGTCATCGTGGGTGGCGGTGCAGTCGGTGTTGGTAAGCTCGACAGGCTGTTCATTTTGTTCCCTCGCTTACCTTTTTTTAAAAATATAGAATTGGCTGGTGAACTCAAGGACGAGTACCCTGTGCGCCCAACTTTACTATTCACGCTCACCTTCTGACACGTCATATTAGGACAAGAAAGTCACCATTGTGCAGGGCGGTGACCAGCTTCTGAACAGCACCTACCCGGCTTCTCTCCGCCAAGGTCTCGCAACCCGCCTCCTCGCCCGTGGCGTCGAGTTACTCTTTAACGAATATGTCGACTCTTTCCCCGAGGAAGGCAGTGTTGGCGTTGCCACCCGGAAAGGAACGCAGATCCCTGACGCAGATCTAGTTGTATGTATCCGACGCCACTGCTTTGCGTTCAGCTGAGCTGAGCCCTTATCCATACAGGTTTCGGCTCGCGGCCCTTCCCCCAACACAGCGTTTGTAGGGTCCCTAGGGTCATCAACCCTATCTGAGTCTGGTTTCATCAAAGTTAAACCCACCCTGCAGCTGGTGGATTACCCTCGCATATTTGCGGCAGGCGACGTTATCGAGTGGCGTGAGCAGAAACAGGCAGCCAAGGTCGCGTCCCACGCTGGGGTCATCGCCCAAAATGTGCTCAAGGTGCTTGCGGGCAAGAGCGATACGTTGGCAAATTACGGTGGGAGTCCTGAACTGATTATCATCACGAATGGCAAGGTGAGCGGATATTATTGGCCACTTTGAGACGTGCTGACAATGACTGCAGAACGGTGGGATGTGTTACTTCCCGTTCTTCGGCGGATTCACACTGGGAGACTTTTGGTCGAGGATATTGAAATCACGAGGGCTAATGCTTGGCATGTTTCGGTCGAATTTGGGATATTAGCGATGTGATTGTTTCATGGTAGTCAATTGTATCTTGTTCGCGACCAGGAACGATATAAATCGGCAATGATCTAAGACGAGTCCGATATCGCTGACGCTGAGCGAGTCGCCTTTCCACGCCCCATCACCATCACTCACAGCTTCGACAGCGCATCCCACGCCGCGCTCGCAATCTCTTCTTCATTTCCCATTTGCGGCTCTTCCTTTGATGAGCGTCGCTTTTCTTGCCTCTCCGCCACTCCCCGCCATGCCCGTCGCAGGCCCCCCACGTCCGCTCGACCCCATATCCTCCGGTCGGCGCATCCCACACAGGAACAAGGACTTCTTGAACAAGAACGGTCATAAACACCACTCGTGTGACCCGGAGAAGGCCCCGTACCCGTTGAGTTATGACAGGCAGGTCCTCGAGCTGTGAGTCATCTCGTCGCATCCTCTCCGAGCACTTTGCTCAACATCATCATGACATCGCAGCGAGAGTATAGACCTCAGTTTCCTCATGCGTGTAGTACAATCCGTGTCGTTCGGTACCTTCCCGGACGGCCAACCACTGCATTCACTTGATTTGGGCTGTGGTGTATGTCTTTGCCTTCATACCTCTCCTATCTTCTGCTCTTATCTCACTTTATGTCGCTGAGCGCTGACATCTCTGTCCTTTCTCTAGAGCGGGACATGGGTTCTCGAGGCTGCAAAAGAATGGACAGATTGCCAATTTGTATGTATGATTTGCGGAGGAATGTCTCGCATCCTTCTTCATGTGCCCATCATCTTTAGGTTGGGTTCGACCTTGTCGATGTGCAAGTACCCCTGGCATTATTGGAACCACAGATCGCTAGTCGTATAGCTTGGGTGCATGGTAATTTGTGAGTTTCATCCCGGGGCGACCGCGGAAGCAGTCGGATGTTATAACACATTACACAATCTCAGCCTAACGACGAAATTACCCTTCGATGACGACAAATTTGATCATGTTCGCATGCATGGTCTGGGTAAGGGCATACCCGAGAACAAGGTAAGCGTCTCTGATACCCTCAGATTTTCATGCACTCGGAGTACCGTCTAATCCGGGGTTTTGTTTTTTTTGCGCGCGCTCCATCCACAGTGGGGAGTATTACTCGAAGTGAGCGACGCCGTGCTATTCCGTGGATCGCGGATGCTGATGCGTTACCCAATCAATAGGAGGTCAACCGAATTTTGAGTCCAGGAGGTGTCGTAGAGGTGATTGAGCATGGTATGACTATTCCTCACCCCTAACAACGTTTTACAACTTTTCTCAGATATCATATTTCCTACCCTTCCAAGTTGGTTCACAGCGCCCCTTCGTGCACGCAATAAGCGCTCCGACTCGATCCACCACCCCAATGGTATGCACCACCGAGAAGCATCACCACCACCCTCGTCAGCGGACCCGACGCCATTACCGCACGACCACGTACTGCTTGAAAGTTTGTATTATGGTGTATTTGAGAACCGATTTATCAATTTGCGACCTACTGGTGGGTACTCGCTTTTCACTATGACGACTTGGCGTTCATCAGAAACCAGCTATCCTCCCTATCCATTTTACGTCCAATTTTCGACATGTGATATCTGGACCCATCGTGCATTTCCGCATGCCTGCAATACCGCCCTTACCACAGCTCCCGCAACCTCTACCGGCTAACGCGTTACTAATGAGCGGAGATGGAGATAAATCCGATGGGGGATGCCAGTCGCCAGGTTCATCGGAAATGCCGACTCTGCGACCTAGCACAGTCTCTTTTTTTTCAACAGATTCAAGACGAACGAGCCAGTCCACGTCAACAGAGAAATCCTCTCTGTTTGATCGGAGTTGTTCCCTCTCAGATGCGAACACCCAGACGAGTCACTCTGGCGATCCACCGTCGCCGGGCTCCCCAAAGACAACACAGGCACCACAGTTGCCGTTCCACGTCATCGACTGGTCGTCCGCTGAAAACACCATGGGGAGTGCCCATGGTTCGCGTTTCTTAATCCCACTGGAAGAGATTGACCGGCTGAACGAGAGTTCACTTGCGATGCAACTCTATTGGAGCTACCAGAACGTCCTCGCCTGTCAAGAATCGATGTGGGAAGAGCTCATGGATAGAATGAGGAATCGGCCCAGCGAACTACGGGAGTTGGGATGGGAGAGTGATTTTGAACTGAGTGAACTGGAGAGTAGGGCTAAGTTTGAGGTATTGGTTGAACGGTACAAGCGGTGAGTACGGGTCTCCGAATGTCATGCACGACGTTGAGGGAGGAACACAGGGACATGCAAGCACGAATATCTCTGTGGTGTTCATTGGCTGAATTGGGATGGTCGGTACCTCCACGTGAACCGCTGTCCAAGGCAGAGCTTGTCGAGGAGGAACGGTTACATCACGCCATGCTTGAGGCGAGACGATTTGCAAGCGAAGACGACCTGCAAACGTACTGCCGTTCTATCCGTGCTTTCGTGGGCTCGAAAAGCTCTTGACCACATTCATTGTTTCTTCCGCCAGTAAGGCACCATCATTTTGTATAACCCACTGCAAGTCCTCATTTTGCTGGACAACATACCTTGATGACATGATACCTCTCTGTTTGACGTACGTTTCTGGAACTGTAGTGATGTTATTTTCTACTATATTCTCCGTCTGCTTGACTTGCTGTTGGATAGAATTAACCTAAATACTCTCAGTCTAGCAAAGTACATCTTAGGGCCATTTGACAACTGTTGGTAAGTTAAGTAGTGCTCGCTTGGTTAATGGTCTTGCATCTCCTTCGTTGCGAGACCTGAGTCGCGAGGACCTGCTTGATTCCGGTGCTAGTGTCGAAGTTGCAGGATTTCGCGGTCAATGTAGGCGAGACGCCGCTGCTATATCATTCACATCAGAAGCCACACTAAATCCTCGATTACTACTAGGTCACGGAAGGTGAGAAAAGACAAGCATAGGTAAGAACGCGAAAGGTTGCACACTGCTCGGCCTACACCTGAGTGCATTCGATCCGTTGTTGCCAGCGGAATACTGATCATAATACGTATCTATGCGGCGTGGTCAGTGCCCGCGGGCCCTGTCGGCCCCTTGGGAGTGCGTAGACTCATCCAGGTCTTGATCTGTCCTCTGCAACGTGCGGGTTCGGATGATAGAGGAGACGCCCGTGGTGAGTGGGGGGATGTTTCAGTTGCATCCTTCGCCCCCCTTTATACCAAGTCTCGTCGGGGATACCTGCCTTGTTCTCGAGTATGCCTTTACCCAGACCATCATTAAATTCGTCATCAGACTGAGCCCCCGAGTCGACTCTCGAGAACCCAGAGAAAAGAAGCATTCGAATATTCAACGACAATACCAACTGTAGTAACTCACATTAACAGACGCATCGTTTTGATTGTTATTTCACTGAATGAATGTATCAGCATAGGCTGTATTTTTCAGACTTGATACCAAAGGGATATACCTCAAAGTCTTAACATTTAGGCAGACCATTGTGCTCAGATTCTGCCTTGTAAACAATTTTCAACAGATGGAAGAAAGTGTGAATTACACACAGTTCATATAGTAAGGAATATGGCTCGAGAACGGATAGCGGTCTTGGTCCAGATCAAAAGTGAGAATGAGGAATAGTTTTTGAGTCGTGATCATGTGCGGAGGCCGAAGTGTGGCTGATCCATTTTTCGCGATGTCGACCAACCACCCACTAACCCGACGATGGTGCTGGGCTCCGCTCACCGACTCTACCACAACCTCACTTCCACCCGTATTCACAAGAGACGGCAGGTGCGTCTTATTGAAGTGCGATACCGAATCACGCTGGACGTCTCTCCAGATATTTCTTCTCTATTGTCGGTCCCACCATCAAAATTCATTCTACCACCTCCGGAAAGATCATATCCACGCTACCGAGATCTCAAGATGAAGGCCACACGGACACCGTCACCTCTGCAGTTCTGAATCCTCAAAACCCATTCCAGCTGATTACCGCATCGCTGGATGGAACTTTAAAAATCTGGGATTTTCTCGAGGGCGTGCTCTTGCGAACTATTGACATTGACCAACCTATACATCACGTCTGCGCGCACGAGAAAATCAAGGACCACCTCTTCGTCGCTGCAGCCAAGACCAAAAAGAGCAGTCAGAGTTCATGTAAGTCCTTCCGGGCTCTTTTCAACACCAGTCACTTTATTATCGCGGGACCCTCCACGCACAGGTCACTCAGGAGTTCTCCACAAGAGCTGCTTAGTGCTCCGAGTTTCCCTCAAGACGCAAGACTCGACCAGCCCAGAGAAATCTCTGAAGCCGTCCCAAATTATACCCATCGGAAAAACTAGAGCGACCGCTGGCCTCGCAATTTCTGCCAGTGGAGAACGATTAATAGCCATCGCCGGCCACAAGGCATACGTCGCGCACACTTCAAATCTCAAATCAGGTTTTACTAAATTTGTATCTCCCGAGTCTCTTACTTGTCTTGCTGTTCACCCCTCCGAAGACTACTTCGCGACCGGTGATGCCAAGGGTGTTGTGCGACTATGGTACTGTTTGGACCCTAAGCTCGTCAAAGTGGTGGGTGTGGAAAAGAAATCCCAGACCTCGACGCTTCATTGGCATGCCCATGCAGTCTCTTCTGTGGCATTTACTACCAATGGTGCATATCTATTGAGTGGTGGCGAAGAGTCTGTCCTGGTCATATGGCAACTGCATTCCGGTAAACGGGAGTTCGTGCCTCGAGTAGGCTCGCCGATAAAAAATATTGTTGTTCTCACGCCGAGAGCGACTGAGGAAGAGTATCTCTTGGGGCTTGTGGATGCGAGCTATGCATTCGTGAGCTCCTCCACGCTCAAGCTTTCACGCGTTTTCGCCCGACTAAAACTAGGCATGTCTCCGTTTTATCTCTTTCTACACTACGTTTCACAGTTTTACCATAGATCCCCTCATATCGAACTCTCGTCCGCCCTCATCGTCCACGCCCCTTGCCTTCCATCAGCCCTCGAAAACGCTCGTCTTGCCCTCATCTCACCCCTCCTCTCTCCAGACCTATTCTCCTTCCACCTTTACTCTCATAGCTGAACTCGAGGTCTCACCTTCAAATCGTGTTTCTAGACGCGAGGAAAAAGCCTTAGAGCCATGTCGTGTTGAACGAGCTGTTATCTCTTCCACTGGCCAATGGATGGCTACGATTGACAGACGCGAAGGCGATGAATCTTTCCGCAATGAAATATACCTCAAACTCTGGTACTGGGATAAAAAGACAACGTTTTGGATTCTGAACACGAGAATTGACCGGCCACATGGACTGGCCAAAGTTACTTCGGTGTCCTTTCGTCCAAGCGTGGAGGACGTACAGGTTGTGACCGCCGGGGAAGATGGGAATGTGAAGGCCTGGCGAATACGAAGGGTCGAGACCAAGAAGGGGGTTAAAGAAGGTAAGTTCTCGTCCTTCAACTGCAAAGATTCCAAACTGATCTTTGTACGTCACAGTTTCGTGGACGTCAGGCTCGAGTTTTAGTCTGAGATCAGATATCCCTAGGCATACGTCGTGGTCGCACGACGGAACCCTCTTGGCTGTTCCTGTTGGCAGCTCCGTCGTACTTTATGACCCTAGTACCAATGTTGTTCAACAATCATTCATTATCCAAGAGTGCCGTCAACCTTCTGAAGCTCACTTTATCGGCAGAAGTGGGCGGTACTTGATCGTCACGGGTGGGGTAGATTTGGTTGTTTGGGACATTCTTTCTCAGTCAGGTGCTCTACCTTCCCAATTCATTGCCACAAGAAGATGTTGACGTATCTTGGTCCTAGTAACCTGGCACATCAAAAATCAATATCATTACAGCAAGATTATGTCGCATCCTCATCATGATACCTTCATCACCATTCACTCGACCGTCTTAGATTCGTCATCGTCGTCGATCACCCTATTTCGTGCCACCTCACCCACCCCATTAATGGAATACACACTTCCATTCGGTATCCTGGGCATCACCTCGTTCCACCAACCATCCCACATACTATCTGGAGATTTCTCGCTGGCCGCCGTGACGCACAAGTACGGCGTCGTTGTCATAGGTGACAACTTTGTGCTCCCCGACGATCCTGGCGCATCTGCCAACGCCCTTCAAGGACAGCCTGTAGCACAACGAAGATCATTCTTCGAGGAGATGTTCGGCGTTTCCGCAATCGCGAATCCGTCGAATTCAAACGACCCGACTCGGGAAGCAACGACGGATCTCGGTGGTGTTACCGTACCTTGGAGACATAGTGACACCACGAACCTCTTCGATGCGGCTTCGCATCTTATGCCGCCGATAGGAACGCTCTTCGACCCTCTGATTGATTCGTTTTTGAGACTACGAACTACGCATGACGAGATTCTTGCGGTACAGACGGAGGACGGAGTTGCCGAAGTCGAGGACGATATGGCAGTCGACACTATTCAAGAGACAGAGCCTGTCAATGCGCCAACCGTGTCTAGTGAAGCGGTTCTTGGCGTGTTCGTCCCATTCTTCAAAGAGATCGCAGGTATGTCTACCCCCCGACAGCCACTGTTGGCAGCTGCATACATCACCTCCGTCATAGGTGCTCCAGACTACGCATATCGATCCAGCAAAACGGCTCCCCCGCCGAAAGCGATCAACGCATCGCCCCAAAAAACCAAGCCCGTCTCGCGTGTCCCCACAAAAAACTCCATTCGTCCCGATATCCAATCCCTCTCATCAGATCGATCCGCACCTCTGGCGACCACCAAAAACGGTAAAAAACGGAGCAGAGCATCCCTTGGTTGATGACACTTTCAATCACAGGCACGTAAAATGAGGTTGAGATGAGAATATTGGCGAGCATTTCATACATTTACACCAGTGCCCCCATCCGTCGCAATGCAGCACTCTAGACTTATGTCTTGCCGCAGATGTAGCCTAGTCCTTTCCACTTGAGCTTGAATGAAGATGGTATGTAGGAGATGGTTCATCATCGAAATGTAGCCTCAGATCACCCTGCTACTTTCTGCACCAGGAATGCTTGAAATTGAGGAGCAGCGATGCACCCCTCATCACGTCCTTGGGAGGTCCTACTTGTGTCGAGGACGCCAATGAAAGCAAAGATAGTGCGGAATCCATGCGCGTGTTGTCGGTGCTACCATCTTGAACTTCTTCAGACCCGAATCGAACATTCGTTTCTTTGGACAGCTTGCGTCGCTTGGCCTGGCGTTCGCAAGCCCACTCCAGCGTTCGCGCTCTCTTCCACCTGACGGATGTTCCCTTGACCTGTTCAGCCTGTCCTTGTTCGGCATTTGACTCGACTGGCACGACCTGGATTATCGACGCGCCCTGCAGCTGTTGTTGATCGCTATCACTGTTGGCATCTGCATTCGGTACATCGCGCTCCAGGGACGTTTCCGTGGACGTCGCCACCGACTCAGTGTGTCCTCTCGACCATGACGTGAGCGCGTTCAAGGACCCTAGCAGTGGTCTGATCTTGATGACTGCCTTGGTCGCCATCGCGTGCACCCCATAGCATGCTGCATGATCGTCCTGATGGAGACCGGGATCTTTGTCTACATCTGTCGCCGGAACGATCCCAGACGCGTCCGGCTTCAGCGTGGTGTTGTGTGACGGAGAGGACACGCTGCGCAGACTAGAATCCGCCCTCGCTCGTGCCAAGCGTTTGTCTCGATCCTGGTGCCGCTCTCGGTCTTTCTCGAAAGGCGTCTGACGCCGTAGTTTCGACGTCTGTCGTTTATTCTGGAACCAGATGGTGACGGTCTTGTAGTCCCTGCACGCCACGATCGCGAATGTATCAGCTTTGGTAGCCTTGCCAAGTTGGGTTGCTCACATTCCCAGCTCGGAGGCGAGGTCCTTCTTTTTCTGTCTAGAGGGATGCGTCTCTTGTCCGAACACGTCTTCGAGGCGGATGAGCTCGGCGGTTGACAAGCGGTGTCGGGCCTTTCTACTCGAGGTTGCTGAGACGTTCTCTCGCAGGTTCTCTTTGCCTAGCGAGGGCTGGGTAGTACGACGAGTGCGTCTGGGGGCGGTACGCATCTGGGATGAGTAAAGGAAGGTGGGATGGGGTGTGGGGTGTGGACAAGGGCACGACTCAGGGGCTGTCTCGCGCGGCTAACATGTGTCTCGTCTTCACGTGAACAGTCAGTCAAAAACCGAATAAACCATTTCTCCTTGTGCACTAATAATCTAGGACGGGTATAAGAAGTATTGGAACAACAAACAACAGATGGACGCGAAAGCGAATAAAGACGAATAATTAGGACGAGTACACCAGATCACCGAAACGAGGAAAATGAACACGACTGCGAACGCGTTTTGAACCCTAAAAGAGTGATGGCTGCCTCGACGTCTTCGAACTGCGGCGTCAGGTTCGGGCGAGAGACAAGGGTGCGCGTCCGGTCTAAGCTGGAGGGTTCGGTACGCGGAGAAACATTGACACCATCTTCGAGGTCAATGCCGACTTCAAGAACTGCGCCATCCTTATCGTCCCCCAGCATAGGACGCGTGAATACCCCGTCTGCATCTTCATCGGCCCATTTTTTCTGCCTCGCCTTGAGGCAAGCCCACTCCAGGGAGCAGAGTATCTTGGCACGTGATGAGAGAACCGCCAAGCGAGTCTCCTCCGGGTCAGGGGAAGACGGTGGAACTGCCGGAGACGACAACATATGTGTCCACAGCTGCGAAGGGCTTGCTTGTCGCACGCTCCCCTTGCGCGGGGTGAGGGGTACGTTCGGCAATGGCAAAGTCAAGCTAGGGCGCTCCGAGAGCGCGGCGATGTGATCGAGAGAGATCTTGGACCGATCGAGAGGCGTCTTTGAATGCCGATGTCGATGACGCGTAGGGCTGGGGGGGTTGTTCTCTTTGAAAGAGAGGGATTTCCTTCTCGATGTTTGGCGTTTGTTCTGAAACCAGTTGGTGACAGATTTGAGTTCCCTGGGTGGGGTCAGCTAGAGCAACAGAAGGAGACTAAGCGACGAACATGCCGATTTCATTAGCGAGTGCTTGGCGTTGCGCGCGGGTGGGGTGTGGGGTGACCTGGAAGAAGTTGTGGAGGACGTCTAGTTGAGCGGGAGTGTTTCTGCGCCTGACATAGGGGACATAGGAGTCAGGAGGATCAATGGAAGTCATCATAATTATCTACAACAAGTCGGAATGAGAAACATATGGACCCACTCCGATCACGGTCATGTGACACGCGCGAACACTCACGACGCGGTCACGTGAAATAAGCTCCATATGATTAAGTAGATGGGTATCTCTAAATTAATGTCCAGCTAGATATACATCATTGGTTCCACCCTTCCGTTAATAGCTTGTTCTCCTCCTCTGTGTTCGCTCCAAGGGGGGCAATATACAGACTCGCCTCCCGCGACAACAACTTGACCTGTTCGGGTGACAGACTTTGCGCCCATGGCGAGTTCAGGTACAACTTCTTCATCGGTACCCCGACGTCCCTCCTCAGCCGACAAAACTCCGCGATCGTCTCGACTGACAAGGCCTGGACCTCCATACATTGAAACTCTGGACAAAGAACGTGGCGAGTAGGCGCCACCGTCCTCGACCCGCCTTCGTTGGACTTGCGGTAGTTGATAGGGTTCTCCGCAAACAGATTCAGGACCTCTGGTTTCATCCGGGCGATTCGCGCGTACCCTATCTCTGGCATCGTGTCCAACCATCGGACCAACGTCCGCTTTCCAAGCGGGTTGATCTCCAGTTGCACGTTATATAGCGTTAGGATCCGCACTTGCGTGAACTTGCCATTCAGGATGGAGATCAAGGGGATATAGTTGTCGCCAACCATCATCATCAGAGTCAAGTCGCGAATACGTGGAGCATCGATCTGTGCGACGACGAAGCACGCGAACGATAGGTTGAAGGAACCAAGAGTAAGGACCTTGAGGTTTGGGAGCAGGACGGGTGTGTGGTCAAGCTGCCTTTCTGCGGGTTGAGGACCACACCCATCGAGCGTGAGCTTGTCCAAATTCGGACAATTTTGAAGAACTTCCCTGAAGCGCTCCAGAGTAGGAGACGACTCCATTGCGATGTGCCGAAGGTCGAGCGTCGTGAGATTCGAGAGGGGCGTGTCGTTAAAGTCGATGTGAATACCCGATAAGCAAAGGTATCGTAGTGAACGAGTCTGGCCACCAAACAAAACAGCAGGACAGCAGTTATCGAACCCAGGTCCGAGCCAAACATAAGGCATGCCCGAGCGGTGAATCTCGAGGCGTTCGATGTTGATCGGCGCACCTGCATCCCCAGCGGCTTGGAGTTTCTGAAGGACAGTAAGCGCAGGGGGCCAGGTGTCGACGATGACAACGAGCATACGGATTTGAGAGACTTTTGTGAAGAGCCTGTCAAGCATGACTGACATCTGTTGACCGGTAATTTTTGGAGAGTCCGATACATTCGTCCATTTGGGGTCTACTTCGTTGATTCGAATGTCCAAACGAGCCGAACCTGCTCGTTCGAACCACTCCCACGACCTCTCATATGGAGGAGCGTCATGGAACCAGATCGCATTCCACAGCATCGGGTCGTCGATCATTAAGCGACGCCATGTTTTGCAAACCCACGTGAGACGTAAGCGCTGCTTTACGCCATCCGAGGGGTGGGTGGTGGACCACACGATGAGGTGGAAGATGTTGGAAATGATTTCTGGTGGTAAGTCCGTGAAGCGGAACATGCGCCAGTATACAAGCGTTCGGTTGAACTGGTATTGGAGGGTCTGCTGGATAATTCTAATGTCGACTCGAGGACCGAGTGTTGCAATTTTTACTTCGTTCTGGGTAATCACCTGCGACCATTGTGCGAGGAGCTCTCTGATCTTCGGGGAAATGACCTTGACTCTGGTAGTGGGTTCAGGCATTGCTGTGAGGGTATCGTTCATGATCTTTCTCTGAAGATTGATATAGTCCTTCGAACCGGGAGTTGGGGAGAGGGGTATTTGGGGTGGCTGCGGAGGGAGGGTAGGGGGTTTCGGAGGAGGTGCTTGATCCTTAATGGACATGATGGCTGGCTGTGGGGTAAGTGAGCACTAGCGCGGAGAGGTGGCATGGGCGTACAAACCTCTGAGAGGGTGTTGGGATGGGATAAAGAGGGAGAACGGTGGTTTTTGTAGATTTATAGAGGAGGACGACAAAGGGCCTCAGCTTGTGCGGTTGACCTCATTTATGATCGATCGTATGTGGCTCACACATCGCTGCACTGCCAAAGCGTACTTGTTTGTCCTTGTGGGCGCTGTAATTTATTTGTTGGCTTGTAAACGCCACGCCCTTAACTCACTTACCTCTCCCCAGCTACCTAGGTCGTACTCCAGAGCCACTGGCCACCACCAATCCGACCTTCGTGGCCGCACGGATATCCCCTCGAGCACGATTTTGCGGGCAATGCCAGCGTGTCTAGGTCCGCTTTGAAACAACCACCGGGAAATCGCGCCCAGCAAAGCGGATAGCTGCGAGCACGGTCGGCATGGAAAACCCATGGTAGATACCGGACCGCGCGACAAAGGAGCAGGAAGATGACAATGCACGAAAGCCGCCGGGAGCAGACACAAAACAGCCGGATAGTTGATCAAGGTGGTCCGTCAAGAAAGCACTGGATCGTTAAAGTCGGGTCCGGAGAGCTGCGAAAACGCTTGGAAAAGTACGTCGTCTAGTGTGTCGTGAGCTTTCTGTGGCCCGCGCGCATTACGAACAAGGTACTGACCAAGCAAGCAGGTTCACGTACCCTGAGAGCCTAGCGTATCATGAATCGTCAATCAAGAGGATCGTGTCCTCTGGTACCGCCTAAGAATATGGGACAGATGGCAAAAAAACTTGTGCCATCCGAATTGCGGTATGTCACACCAAAAAGAAAAACCTCCGCATTGTGTTTTGACAGACGATTATGTTGAATATCATAAACAGGTGCAAGTCTCACGACCTCACCCTCATATCTCAGTTTAGCACAGCGTTGGCTTTCAACGTAGGGTTAGCCAGTTTGTGCTCGTCTCGGATGCGTGTTTGCAGACGTGATAAAGAGTTGGCGCTCATGACGTGTGAGTGTCCAGGTGCCAGTGGCGAAGTGTCCATATATTTACTACCAAAGCTGCCAATCCGAAATCATCGCGTGCTGAGAATCGGGTGGAAGGGGCGGTTGTTTCCTCGCTTTGTGGAAGTCCGATGTCAAGGATAACATTGCCATGTGTTTTGTTCGGGTGGACTTTTCACCATAAGCCCCATAATATCACTTGCTTTCTCTTTACAGACAAAGCGGACTGCTGAAGAGGCCATTTTGCATTGCTGGGCCGCACTAGTAATTGTGTTCTTCGAGACTCCTTAGTTGGCCACTAGCTCATTTGCAAACTTCCGCCTTCACAAAACTTAATGGCATACATTACGAAGACTACCAACATAAAACTGACACCAATTCGACACATTCCTACGTGTGATAACATACAAAAGCTGCCAACTTGTCAGAACGCAACCAACGCCTCCCTTCGTATCGTACACCCAACAGGGGTTAATATAATCAGACAACATAAACTTTGCACTTAATGCCAAGCGCCGGGAATACCTCCTGATCCACCCGCGCCCGCACCACCACCACTTGGGATCAGTTCCTCGATCAGACTAGTTACAATATCATCTTCCGCGTCTTTGGTAACGGGTGGGTGAGAGAGCAGTTGGTCCATCACCTTGGCGGTCAAATTGGGATAAGTACTTTCAGTGAAGCCCATCTGCAGCAATGGTATTCAATCTGTGTTCAATCGCGCATTAAAACAACACATACATCTGACAACTTCTTCATGATCCGATTGTAAGGGCGATTCTCCTTGTTCTCGTGGGCGCCTCCACGGAACATATGACCTGTGGTATGACTACGCCTAGGGACGCTAAACATCTCCAGCTGTGGGTAGCGACCACGAGCATTGCTGACAACGTGAACATCCGACGCAGGAGCTTGGGTTGCGGGGGTCGAGGTGGGGATAGCAAACGGTCCACCACTGTCTGGCGTGACCGGTGTTGTATTCTCGGAGGTTTGTCTGGAAAGGCTGATTTGATGTTTAGTTACCAGAAAACGAAGTACTACACTAAGCATACCTTTCAGTCGTAGGTCCCTGCTCGTGATGCTTTTCTGTCATCTTCTTCAGAGCCTTCGCTACACGGTACCTTTCTTTGCGCGCCTTGTAGTCTGCTTTTGCTCGCTCTACTTCAGCACGCAGTTCTGCGGGCGTGGCTTCCGTGGTAGACGATACCCGAACAGCAGCGAGGTGGGGCTGCTCTTCAACACATACTTGGGGCTCAGGGGCTGCAGGGGGTGCTACCATCGTGGATTTTGCTTCTTGGCCACTGACACTAACTTCTGGGTAGGCGAGGTCACGACCCCAGAAGCGAGGGGGAGGAGGGCGGGGCCAACCTCGGAGAGGAACATGTGGTGGGGGCGGCGGTGGGGGCGGGGGGGGGGGCGGATGTGCTGAGCCTCCCCAAATTGGGCCTACGTGTTGGGTAAAAGGTGGGCGGCCGAACCAAGAATGATGGCTACGGCGCGCATGAGGGGGGTGGTGTGGAAACCTAGGGTGATTCGGTACCGCATCCGGCGGTGCACGAGGAGAACCTTCCGTAGTATCTCTGAATGACTGGGAAGCGGTGTTCTGTTGGCCAACCTGGACGAACTCGCCCAGTGCCTGAAAAATCGTGCCGAGGGCTTCATTAACCCTTACACCGGCCTCTTGCTCCGTAGCACGACGAAGCTCCTCAAGGCTCCTGCCCGTCTCCTCTACGGCAGTTCTGTGGAGATTCTCTGCGGCACGTGAAATCGCATCGCGGTGAGCGGTCCAGTATGTGCCATTTGTAGAATTGGTCACAATGTTGCGGAAGTGTTGTGACAACTCTGGGTGAGTAGAAAAGACAGTGGAGATGGTGGTCAAAAGTGCGGCAATGTCGTGTGCAAGAGAAGGAGTACGATTCGGATCAGGCAGATCCAGAGATGGGAGGGGGGGATCATCATCGATAATTTCCGTCTTTTGCTCCCCGGTGGCACTGGATGCGTCAACTTTCAGCGGCTGTTCAGGAATCACAGGCGTGCTCTGCGCCTGGGCTGGAGTAGTAGCGCCACTCCGGGGAAGTTGAGCTGCAGATCTGGGGGAGCGCCCGAAAAGATCCTCGGAGCTCAAGTCAAAAACGTGAACTGGAGGCTTGGCCGGTACTTCGTCACCGATGACCGAACCGGCAGACGAGACATCGTCTTCCACGGAAGCAGCACGACCTTTGCCCTTGTCCTTGTTCTGAGAAGCTGTTGGAGTAAAAGTGAGGTCGGAACGAGATGTTACCGACTCTGGTACTTCGGACTTGGAAAAGCTGACGTCGCTCTCCAAGACCTCGACAAAGGCATGGGGACTCTCAGGGGCATCCCTGGAGAGGAAGAGACTCCCCAAGCTTCCAGGGAGTCGTTGCCATTCATCATCTGAATCGAACACGATAGGTAACACTTCGTGACCACCGAAGGTGTTCCGGAAGTGGGACTGCTGTGGCGTACCGGTAGGAATTGAATGTGTCGTTGTGTCAGCAGCGCGAAGGCTGCTGAGATCGTGGACGGCGAGTTTGATAGCGCCGTCGCCAGCGATCAAGACTGACGTGTAGAAGTCGTGAAGTTCCTCGTCGGAACTGAGAGTTATATCGTCGCCGTCAGAATCGACGTAGGATACGCCAACGTTCAGGACCGCGATATCGTAGAGCCTGGCGATTCTAGCAGATAGAAGGGGCCACGTTGGGCATGTCTCAAAAGTGATACGACGAGTAACACCATTGGCCTTGGATAGCTTGAACTGGACCGCCATATTGTGCTGGGCGTGATAATGGAGACGGACAAAGACGCATTACGAAGTCCCTCTAATCTTAGGGTTCGTTTCAAACTCCGACATGCTGCGCATTGCAGTCAGTTTCGACTGCGGCACAGTAGTACTTCATAGGTAGCACACGTATAGCTACTGATACAGCATGATGACCCTCAAGCAAAGATAGCCAAACGAGGGTCTATATCCGCGGGGTCGTTGAGCTATGCATGCAGGAATATCAGCGTGAGAGACAGGACTGAGTGACTCGTACCCACCCTGCGGTTGGTGTTCAAAGCACTGATACTCGCAATTTCAGCTTCCGAAAGGTTGAAGCCGTCGCACTGCAAGTTGGCAGCCAGTCTCTCGATGTGGTTGCTCTTCGGGATGACAGCGATGCCGCGTTGAGTTGCCCATCGAAGCAATACTTGGGCAGTTGCTACGCGACGTGAGGACCATCACAAAACGCAGAATACAAGGCAACCAGCATACTTTTATTGTGAACCTGAGCAATTGTGTCGATACGGTCGTGCTTGAGTAGAGAAGTGACGCCTTCACCCATGCCAAGCTCGACATAGCTCTGAGGACCAAAAGAGGAGTATGCCGTCATAGCGATCCCAAGGGTCTTGCACAGCTTGACAAGAGCTTCCTGGGTCAAGAGGGGGTGCAATTCGACCTGAAGCACCTGTGGCTCATATTTGGCATATCGGAGCACATCAAGGATGAGGGATCCCTGTGAATTACTGGGACCCAGTGAGACATGCATATAGCAATATCTTGCGAATCAACCGCGTACCTCAAGCCAATATTCTTCGTCAATCCTTCGTCAACGAGTTCCTCCATAGCCTTCCACGTCTCCGACAGCGGAGTGTTTTCTATTTGGCTTCGTGAACGGTTGTTCAAGACGAAACCGAACACTATACCCACGGAGGTACACTTTTCCATCGTCACCCCACCACTCAGCGGGATAACGGTGTTTAGGGTCAACATATTGCAGGGAGATTGGGAAATGGACCAAGAAGAGGTCGAAGTAGTCAATGCCCCAGAGGCCAAGTTGTTTCTTGGTGACTTCTTTCACCTGTTACTTGCATTAGGAGGTGAAAGTCGTCTGAGTGCGAAAGGTTGTCTTACGTGGTCATGAGCATGAAAAGTGTTCCAGAGCTATCGTCACGGTATCAGTGAGATGTACGGATTTACCAATGTGATGGGTTGTCTCGCCTTGGACGTAATGACTAAATGAGTACAGTTAGTACGTTCTGATAGACGAGGGATCTTTCGAGGACGTGACTTACAGAGGTCTTCGCGTTTGACGAGACCCTCAGCGATCGCCCGATGGACACCTTCCCCCGCTTCTTTCTCGTTACCGTAGTCTGCAGCGCCGTCGAGAAGACGATAGCCAGCTTTGATGGCATTATAAACCGTCTAGAAGAAAACGGTCACTATGAATGTATCGCACATCGTACTAGAACATACGTCTGCACAGGTAGATTTGGTGACCTGTATTAAGGGGGATTCAGCTAGGTATTTTTTCCGATTCGAGCGAAGTTACCTTCCAGAGACCAAATCTTGAATGGCGTACAAAATGATCATCAAAAATCATGATGATTCATCGTGAAGTGAAGACGCACCCAACCAAGGGCATCTATGATATAAACATGCGATCAGGCGGAGTGCCCAACGAAAGACCAAATACATACCTTTTGTCCGGTCCTCTTGAGCGCGATGGAGGTCATTGTTGGTAATCGATATCGATAAGGGGTGGATGGGAGCAGGAACGTCGGAGGTCGGAGAACAAGGGGCTTTTTCTATGGACAAACACTGGCAGCGGCGGGCCGAGATCGTGAGGAAAGTCGACCTTATGACCTTGACATATTGGCACGCGACTGTATATAGAACGGTGGAGTTGGATCATCCATGAAACTGGCGAGTATGTGGAAGAGTGGGAAAAAGATTCAGACGTTATTATTAGTAATTATAAACTATTCTCTACACGAATCGTAGGTGGTGCCTTTGATCATTGTACTTGCGTTTAATCCCGTCAAAGTTCTGTGTAATGCGCTTCTATATCCTAGGAATCGGTCCCATTGGCTCCCTCCTTGCCCACCACCTTCGGACCGTGCTTCCACCTGCACACCCCATCACGCTCATACACAAATCCGTAGCTCAAGCACGGGTTGCAGCTTCCAATGGCGGCAAAATATCAGTGGAGAACCAGGGGATAGTGCAAACCCACGACGGGTATGACATGGAAGTTTTCGAACGTGGCGACTACTCTGGTGCAGGGTTACATTTCGGTTCCACCCTCTCCAGCGATCAAGTCAGGCGCGATCCATCATTCCCCAATAACTTGAAGACTGACCTCATCGAAACACTTTTCGTCACAACCAAAGCATACAACACCACCAGTGCAATTTCTCGGATGCTCCCACGTCTAACGCCTAAAACCACAATCGTCCTGCTCCAGAATGGGATGGGTATCTATGAAGACCTCGTACAACAACTTTTTCGCAACCCCGAAAGCAGACCTCACTTCATTTTGGCT
This sequence comes from Zangia roseola, assembly GCA_038090095.1. NCBI lineage: Eukaryota > Fungi > Basidiomycota > Agaricomycetes > Boletales > Boletaceae > Zangia > Zangia roseola. Next base: position 21,437 of record JBBPMD010000169.1, read on the forward strand.
TCGAACACTCACGGCGCATGGTCCAAATCGCCGTCACACATCGTGCATGCGGGGGTCGGCGAGATTGAATTCGGGATCGTTCCAGACAGTCGCGGGCGGGACTTTGAAGCATCATTGTCTGACGAGTCCAAGGCACAGCACGAACGAGAACTCAATCTCGATGATATAGCCCGCCCAGGTGAAACATCGTACGGCCAATATTCCACTTTGCGGGACATAGTAGCAGTTCTTAGTTCCCTGGATGGGCTAAACTGCAAATGGCGGCGAATGTACGACGTACAGCTCGCAATGCGCAAAAAACTAGTCGTGAATTCCGTGGTGAACCCTCTCACGGCAATCCTTGGCTGTCGAAATGGTGCTTTATTCAAAGATGAAGCATCCAGACGAATGTTACAAGACGTTTGCTCAGAAGCTGCCGTCGCCTTTCAGGCACAGCTTGAGGCCGACACTCAAGCCTTCCTCGATTCACTTCCCCCAGACGAGAGGAGCCAAGCGCCCTTGGGTCGGTTGCCGCGCGATCTCGAAGTTGACATGCTTATACAAGAGGTCAAGCGAGTTGCCCATGTGACAAGAGGCAACATCTCGTCGACATTATCCGATATCAGAAATGGCAGACCGACGGAGATATCCTTCCTGAACGGGTACCTGGTTGGCCTTGGGAAGCAATACGGTGTTCCAATGCCCATGAATTCAGCCCTCCTTAACATGGTCCACATGCGTAGTGCAATTCCTGTTGACCAGATGTTATAAGCGATGTTGAAGTGCTAATGGTTCGTCTGTTCATCTGTGGTCGCTAACATTCTACTCAACCCAAAATTATAGAGCCCGAGAGACGTTCGGTACCGTTGTCCATATGCTATGCTACCCACGATGTATGGGTCCATTTACGGTTACTTTGAGACAACTCGGTGGATGGATAGGTTGCCGAGTTTCAATGAACTGGCATTTACGCGCAAAACAAGTCCCTGTCGATTCGTAGGATAGTCTTTGTTGTGACGACCAGCCGGTCATTTCCTTGACTTGATGAAGTTGTGACTCGGAGTAATCTTGATCATGATGACGGGTAATACCAAATCCCACACTGGGTCAACCTGTTTTCAACATGACACCAAAAGAGTTACCCTTCGACATCTATGTGCAAATTCTCAAGCAACTTCCCGTCTCGGCTCATTCACACGACAGTTCGAGGACGTTGGTTGCATGTCTCCGGGCTAATTCGACTCTCAGGGCTGTTGCATCCATCACCACCGTCTGGGAACCACATTATCATGGACGGTATACGATCAGCCTCCCTGCGAACGAGCTCTCGCGGAGACAGGCGTTAGGTGACGACTGGAAGTCGCTCTATTCGGAGCGCGTCCGTCTTGACCGGGACGCCATCAAGACACTGGATGACATTGTCATGGAACGCGATGGTCGACTAGAGAGAGCGAGAGAGATAACGTCCACGCTGTCCTTCGACGTCTGGAATGCATTGGCCACGGAAGCGCAATGTCCTGTCCCCGAACCCTTTCGCGATATGTGTGATAATAGCGATGATGCCCACGTTCCACGTCACGCTATTTCTCGTCGCTTCTGGGCACGGTCCTTGTTGGGCGCCATAGCACGTAGCCAGGCAGTGCGGATATGGGCGGAAGTCAGGGACGAGGGGGACAACGATGCGGTGATGCTGGAAACAGCAATCGCTTGTCTTTCGTCGTATTTTGCTCACCCTCCCATGGAAGTGAGTCGTGGGTACACTGCAACCCTTTTTCTAAACTCATTATGGTTTTCAAAAGATTTCATCTCTACTCGATGTCCTTAGTGGCCAATGTCGGTCGTATCTCGCAGACAAAAACCTCCCAACCACTCCAGCCGAGTTTAATCGTGGTGAAGATACGCTATGTCGTATATCAACATCAATTTGCGACTTCCTTTGGGAACATGGATTTAGAGCTGCAGAAAGTAAGCTTCAGCCCAGCTTGAAAATCGCGTACTAACCATGGGTGTCAGACTCCCGTTTTAACGCTTTTAACACACGATTTCCCCACTGGTTCCTTACCACTAGCAAAGATACTATTCCGATCTCGCTGGTATACATTTTCGTCTGTCTTTCTCGCCGCCTTGGAATAAGGGCTGCTCCCGTTGATTTCCCTGCGAGGGTCTTAGCTATCGTCTCATCTCCCGATCCAACGGTATCAGATATCATCGTGGATGTCTTTGGATCTCGTAGCAGAACCATACTATCGCTTCAAGAGGACATTCCCCATTTACTCATGGACGCAGGCATCACTCCACCTATCGACGTACGGCCGGCTAGTACAGCTTCCATGGTTTTTCGCGCCTCGAGGAACATACTTGCTTCATTCTCGTATCTTCCCCCAGCGGACAAGGTCCCCGAAGCGGATCTTCATATTGCATTCTATGTCGGACTCACCATCAGTCTGATTTTCTTGAACGACAGAAGATACCTTGTGCACATCATGAAACACATCGCCCACTTTCCGTTGGATATCCTTTCCGTGTTAACTGACGCTTTGGCGCCAGGCCTCAGCCCGCCCATCAAAGAGCAGCTGCTAGCTAGCTGCAAAGCAGCACATGAGGACGAAGACGAGGCCGCAGCTTCCGTGACGTTGCGCTCCAAGCAGCCGACACCCATCCAGCACTTTGTGGGAATGATTTTCAGGCACGTAAGGTATGAATATATTGGATATATTTACGGATGGGAGGTACGTTTACTCTTCATGCCGTGAGTGGATATTGGACCGACATTTTCTGCAGCCATCGTGCATGGCTTCCGAGGAATGGATAACATCGATGAACGTTGATTCACTCACTCGCGGGCGACATCAGCCCTTTTACCACATCCTCACTGATAAGGGATCCGCTCGATGTGAGTCTCGTCTGGATTCTGTGAAATTGGCATTGACGTATCAACTCAGATGTAGCAGAAGAAAATATCAAGCCAACTACGCTCGCGCCTTTGGCATATCGTCAACTTTTTGAGGACGCCCCTGAGGCGGCTCGGTATTTTGGTGGCCTCGTTGAAGCCAACGAAAAAGCCAGATTACTTCTCAGTCCCGAGCTCCTTTCCGCTTACCCCGAAGACGACGCTGTCGCTGATAGGTGGATTAGAGAAGGCACGACGAGTTGATGTCCAGAGTGATCGATTCGATTGATCAGTGATCCAGATATGAAATCAATGCTACTGTACATGTAGAAGTATCATGAAATGAAGTCTCTCAACAGCCGACGGAATATGTGGTACAAATACACGAGATGAAGAAACATGGCTGTCCGACAATGGAATGCATCGACTTGGAGGCTAAAAAAACGCTAAGCGTTACGAAGAAAACTACCAGTGGCCCAAATCGGTATTCTCGAAGCCAATCTCGATCCACCTTTCCACGTCTTCCACTTTCTTTTCCTGTTGTGCTCCAAGGCCTTGGAAGCCGACCTTGTGGTATACTTTGTGCGCTGCCTCTAAGCCTTCCCCATTGCCGACATAAAGAACGACGCGCTCCTTCTTCTGGAGAGCACTGGCGGAGAATTAGAAGTGTGCAGTACAGAATACGTGGAGGATACATACTCCTGGCAGACTCGGTGAAGGAGTCGTCCCGCACAACCGCGGCTCCTCCAATGCTCGGGCGTGAACACCTTGGTAACTGCGGTCACGTTTTCCGACGCTCTGGTAGTGGCAACAAGGCATGCAATCTCCCAGTCTGCGTCGCCTCTCTTGGCCATGTGCAACCAAACCTGCTGTTTGTCGATCAATTCCTTGGCCTCTGTTTCGGCACCTTCGTCATCGAGTATGTAAGGTGGCTATAGGCCGGAAAATACGTCACGGATCGGGTACCCGACAATACGGATCGCACTTACCGAAGTGGCGGCGAATGCCTTGCAGAGCGCTGCAACCCCTGCTAGCTGGGATTCATCCGCAGGACGAAGCGCAATGAGGACGTCCTCGGATTCTGGAAAAGAGGAGAATGCGGCATAGGACTTGTTGAGAGTCTCGCCGGTGCAGAAACTATAGGTGGCGTCGTAATACACCTCCTCATATGCCTTGATGCCGTGCTCCTGGCGGGTTTGCTCTTCAAATACTTGGGCAAATTTCTTTGCCACCTTTGCGATGGAAAACACAGCAAACACCCTCCGAGGGTGGACCTTTGCTTCGTTCAGCAGGCAGTGGATAAGCTGTGACATGGAAGTGGCTAATGCGCCGTCCTCCTGGTCGAGCTGGGCAGATGACTTGGTCGTGTAGATAAAGATGGGGTAGTTTCCGAGCGCCCCCTTGGTGCAAGAGAGCACGTAATCGACCTCACCACCGTCCTCACTCTCTAGGACGACCCAGAGTTGGTCGTTACCTCCAGAGTCCTTGACCTTGGTCGCAAATGGAAGAATTATGTTGGCAGGGCCTTCGTTCTTCCTCAGCGCCGCCCAGAATGTGGGCGGGAGATCAGCAGCGTAGTACCAGTGTGCTTTGTGAGTAGAGAGAGAGGGCATGATAAAGAAACTTGGCGGGTATGAAGATGCGGATCGATGGCCATATCCTCTGCTTTATATGATACCTAGGCGAGAGAGCCATCGAGAAATTAGGGTGATGGCGGGTGTATGGCTCCCCATTCCAAGGAGGAACTCGAGTTGGACTTTCGAGCCATCCTACACGGGCGAAAGCGAAAAATGGAACGTCGCCAACGTGAGTTGATCGGGGATTTGGCAGGCTGCCTACAGAGGGCATTGAATAATAACGTTACAAGCCAGGATCCACGGATGAGCACCGGGAGAGGTTCTGTGGCCCGCATCAAGGGCGTGCGACGCGTGTTTCCCAGAAAATGACGCCGTTCCATTTATTCAGCGCTAGTGCTGAATCGGGTATCAGATACATGTACGGTACCTCCAATCGAATAGAACGATGAACAACGTTGCTAGCCAGGAGCCACGGACGAGTTCCGGGAGCTTGAGTCCTGCGGCTCCCGCGAATTGTGGGTAACTGGAAAACTCTCCAACTTCAAGGATCAGCGCTCAGGGGATAGTCCCAAAGGAGTAAACAATGAGTGCCACTAACGAGAGGGCCATCCTAGAGCCAACGGAGTAATGATGATGGATGTTCTGATTAAAGTCGGATTACTAAATGTCAATCCGGTTGATGTTACTCGAGAAAGGCGAACTAATTAGCTAGGAATCACAAAGGGTGATGATATTCACCGAAGCCGCTGGTGGGATAGAGGTAGCATGTGTCGACAACACGAAGAGTGTAACACTTTGACTAATGGCCATGCATCCTGCAAGGCGGGCGCGCCCTGCAGTAGAAACGACCAAAAGTCAGGTTTTTTTGCTCCTCATTGACAACGACACACATACGGTCCATATCATCTAGTACTGCCTGCTACGTCTAGTGGTACCCATTTACTACATGCGCACCATCTTTCATCCAACTGCCGGGCGCGTCGGAGGGGATGATATCTTCAATGGCCCTCAGGATAGCTAGCAACCGCTCTTCGTTGTGTCTACGCCCGACAAGCTGCAGACTGATGGGTGCATTGTCATACGTTGACCGGTCCCACTGTGCGGCGATGAATTCCTCTATTCCATTCCTTGGAGCATGCGGGAAAGGATCTAGCAAAGGAAACTGGGAAGCGGAGTACTGGCCAACAGGAAACGCGACGGCTGGGAGGTCCAACAAGTTCCAGTGCGATGAATACGCCCACCAGCAAGTTGTGTCGTGAGGGGGGGCTAACGTTGGAGAAATGGGGCACAGGATTGCATCCACAGGACGACCCGAGGACCCCGTAGTCGCATTCCAGTGTTCTAAAGCCCTGGTGCGAAAAGTTTCGCGCTCAAGGTTCAAACGAAAGATTTCAGGGACAGTGCAAGGGCGAGGTTCCCGAATCAGATCGAGAATCCATTTTGATTGTGGAACGGGTGATTCCTGTCCGTCGCGAAAAGCTTGCCAGTACTCTTCGCCGCCATCGAGGAAGTAGAGCTTTAACTGGATAATGCAGTGGTCAGATATTGGTACTAGTAGTGACAAGTTTCTCACAATCAGTTCCCACCCTTTCTGATGGTCCAGTGGTGTCCACAACACAACATCGTGACCGGCTTTCCTTAGTTCCGCCTCGTATCTCTTGAGCGCCTGCACGATTGGTGGATGCGGTGCCACCACACCGTCATCGTAGAGGATGGCTATTGTTAGCTTTTCCGGAAGACTTTCCCCCCTTGCAACCTCCGCTTTCCATGGTATCTCCAGAAGCGCTGGCTCAAGCAGCCACGGTTTAGCATCGAGCATGACTTTGCAGAAAAGCTCGAGGTCTCTCGCTGATCTGGCTAGTGGTCCCACGCAGCCTACGATCGCATCCATACCGTCGTGTGAACCGAGGAGCCCGGAATGAGGCAGGCGGGCAACCGAGCCTTTTAGACCATACAACCCACAGTACGCCGCAGGGATCCTTACGCTTCCACCGATATCCGTGCCAACCCCGAGAAAGCTTCCGCGGCAAGCAATGAGGGCACCTTCTCCTCCGCTACTGCCTCCACAAGTCAATTTTCGGTTGTATGGATTGACGGCCCGCCCAAATATATTATTGTTCGTCTCCAATGACTAGAAAAAAGTGAATCTCTGATCCATGTCGTACAGGTCAATTTCTTACCAGTAAGGTTTGAGGGTTTTGCGTTTTGACGTATATGATAGCACCCGCCTTCCTTAAAATACTGACCACGAGGGCATCATTTTCGGCCACTGTCCTATAAGCCCAAGCTGGACAAAGTGTAAGTCATACTGCTGTGTGCCAAGAGAATAATACCTTACCGGTGTAGCCAGTGGATGTGTCTAAACCCTTTACTTTGATGTGGTCCTTGATCGAAACAGGCAGGCCGTGCAGTGGTCCAACGACCTGACCGTTCTCCTTGAGATACCGATCCAGTTCCGCAGCTCTCTCGAAAGCATCCTGAAGACAAGATTCCGTAAGACAGTTGGTTACGTCGTTGGCGCGGACGGCGACGATGGTAGTTGCTGTCAAGACTTCTGATGACGTGTAAACGCCTTTCCGGATGAATTCAAGGAGGGCTGTGGCATCGCAGTTTACGATGGCCCGCTGCCTATCTGTGAGTGTCGCTTGGGGGTATGCCTGAACACTGATGTCGTCGACCAAATGGTTGGGGTCGTAGTCAAATGCGGCAGCGAATTGACGCAGGCCGTCATCGCGGTCGCGCTGCTTGCGTGCAGCCACATCTGTAACTAGGGCGGACAGTGTGTGAGGCATGCTTGTAATGCACTAAGCTGCGAGCAGGTAGTTATGAAGCAAGGCGATGAAGGATGCTTTAAACGGTGTACGTATAGAAAATTTTAAATTTATTGCTGTAGAAAACGCCGAGAGCTATGCATTTCTCAAGGATACTTCCAAATGGCGATGGAGACGTGAATGACATGATCCATTACTGGGGGACTCGCAGGAACGTTGTTCAAGTGTGCTGCCATTAATATTCGTCTGATCGGATCCAACGTTCTGATGGGAGTCGGATCAGTAATAAACGCTTGCCATAATTGGCCTTCTGCTGGTGCCATGGCCACACAGTTTGCCCAAACACACGGTCACCTTTCTAATCGCGCGAGGGTCCGTTCTCGGGCTCTCGAACAAAATACCGTCTTCAAGAATGTACTGCAAAACCCATTTCGAATAGATTGGTACGCTCGATTCCATTCCTCCTTATCTTTGGAGCCGACCACACACAGGCCATCTGTCCCAATCAACGTCCAGAATATCGCGCTTGCCAGCCTCGTGGCTTCTCTAAAGAACATTCCTTCCCGTTCCAATACTTCTCGAAGGCTATCGCGGAAAAAGCGGGTTTCTGGCCAGCAAGGGCACGTAGACACTGCCGAGGAAGCCGAGTATAGCAGTAATCAAACCAACTTATCGCAAGCGCCTAGTCAGGCGTGCGCGTCTGACGCTACAAGTCCCGTTATTGGAATCAACGCAGTGTCCAGGGTACTAGAAGCTCAACTTCGCGTCACGCGAAGACATGTAGTTTCGAATAACACCTTGGAGCACAATGATCAGCTGCCATTATCGCTACCCCCAGTGGTGGTCGTATTCGTTTGTTGCGCCGACGTTGATCCACCTGAATTGGTCGCACACATACCACACTTGGTAGCTGGCTGCAATTCCCCTAGGAATGCCATGCAGCTGGTCAAGTTGATTCCGTTGCCAAAGGGCTCCGAATCAACAATCTCGACCATTCTCGGTGTCCGCAGGGCTGCCGTCATTGCATTTCGAGTAAGGGTTTTCAATCGTAATTACTATTCTCCGTTACTCATCGTGGTGGGGCCATTTCTGGATTGCGTAGCGCACATCTCCTCTATGCGAAGCAGTCCAAGATATCTTGGATGCCATCCCCATTGTCAATGCCCCCTGGCTCTGTTCCTCGGACACCCAGGCTACCTCGATGCTCGTGCCTACGCATATCAAACGGCTCCGTACAACGGCTCCGAAAGATATGAAAGCTGCCAGGGAACAAAGGACGAAGGCGAGAACAGCAGCAAAGAAGAACGCTCTCGGTTCTTCTCAATCAGTGCGCCGGAAGCCCCGGTTGACGCTATCGACTGGGTCTGAGGGGAACATGGCGGCCGTAGGTCCTACCATTTAGCTTTCCGTCGCACGAAAATTTCTGCAGAAAGGTAGCGCTTGGCGACGTTACATGTGACTATGTTCGGATAGTTATTTGTATTCCGGCGCCAACTTGAACTTGTCATAGGCGCAGAGCTACCTTCTACGTACCGTAGAATAGCTGAACCTTGTTCACCATCTTTTTCATATCCACAGCTTGACCATTTGGTTGGCAATATCGATCAGAACCTATCATCCACTGCGATGTTCATAGCTATAGTAGGCACACGGGGTGCCGGAAAGACAACGGTGGAGGACTATCTCATCTCCAAAGGTTTCACTTCCGTGCGCGTCGCTCGGACGGATCCCCTCAAGGTAAGCCGAGCCCTTTGCAATCCCAGTGGCCCAATTGTCATCTCTGCGTCCATGTGCGTGGCATCGCATCGCAGCCTGCATCTCTTACCCAAACTCTGGAATCCTTGCGGCTCCCAGAGACTTCCGAGACGGACTCTTTTCTCAACATGAACTCGCCAGCGCTAGCATCTTTCCCTACACTGATTTCCCATCCGGTGATATTTCACTCCCCCGAGGAGCTGCTCGACCACGTCACCCGCCATTGGCGTGAAAATTTCGTGACCGTCGACCTGACCTCCTGCACGCTTGTCAGCCTTTTCGCTAAGCGACCTTTCTTTTTACTCGTGAACGTAGACGCTCCCTTGCTACAGCGTTATCATCGATTGCAAGGGTATGTCCTTACGGTGGGATTCTCTTGGCCGCGCTGGAAACGACTTCAGCTCAGGTTCTCTCACACTCGAGGAGTTCGTTCGTCAAGATGACGAGTACGTCTTCGGAACGGGTACGGATAACAACTCGAACTCCGCACCTGGTCTTCGTGGCATGCATTATCTCGTCAAGCTCAACGTCACAAACACATTCCACTTCTTATCGGAATTTCGTGTATACCTCGATTCTCTGGATATGACAAACACGGAGCGACTGCGTCCTCGATGGGACGCGTATTTTATGGCATGGAACGTTTCCTCGGGCATGCCGTATTTCGAGTTGACCGCGTCTTGTTTCCCAGACGCTCGCTGAGCTGGCATCTCAACGATCAAACTGTATGAAGCGCCGCGTAGGTGCTATTCTGGTCCGCGATAATCGCATCGTTGCCACAGGGTAAGTCGCTCGTGGGACTCGGGGCAAGATCATGTCCGACATCAACTGTTACTATAGATACAACGGTACTCCGCGCGGAGTAAAGAATTGTCAAGACGGTGAAGAAGCACGATTCGTATTTCCGCTGCTCTTGATTGATATGGTGATATCAGGTGGTTGCGCACGATGCAATCAAACTCCAGGCACGGATGACGTCGAGTGCTTGTGTTTGCACGCGGAAGAGAATGCCCTTCTCGAGGCAGGCCGTGATCGAGTGGGAACTAACGCGATATTATATTGCAATACGTCCGCGCGTTATCATTGGCGTATCTTATCGAATCTAATGCCATGCGTGTTTCAGGTGTCCGTGCTTGAAGTGCACTATCAAAATAATACAGAGTGGCGTTAAGACGGTCGTTTACAACCTGAGCTACAAAGTGTACGTGTTTATATCACATTAACACATCGTCGGTTTTTTAATAAACTGTGGCAGGGACGAGGCATCGGCGAGACTCTTCCAAGAAGCAGGCGTAGAAATCCGGCGCCATGTCCCACCAGCTGCACTATGAGCTTTGAGCTCCGTCCCGTCACAAATGGCGTTACTATCTCAAGATGAGAGCTAAGTTGTTATCGATGTCCCATTTAGCATCCTTCAAGAACGAGACATCACCTGATAGACGCCCTGATGTAGCCATGAGCGCTAGCCAGACGGCGTCTTCGTTGCCCTTCCTAAGTGCCGTATACAATTCCCTTGCACATGTTTGGAGTTCTCCGTGTGCCTCGCGGTGCAGAAAGCGCCGAAAACCAAGTATAACCTCCCACCCTGAAGCATCTTGCATGTGAACACCGGTTACTGCTGCGGTCATCGTCTTTAAGATTGACCGGTACAACCGGTGCGAATGTGTGTACGCTGATTCTGTTCCAACTGCACCGCGACCGCGCCGTGCGAGTGCACTTTGGTTGTCCGCGGCCTCGAGTTTTGTTAGGATAGTCATAAATCGGGGCCAGATATCATCCCAAATTCTTCGTCCCATGAAATTACCCACATGACTAACCAGCGACTCAATCAGTGCGGCCGCAGCGCTGACGACAAAAATTTCTGGGTCACCGAGTCGGTTCAGAATAAATGGCCAGGCCTGATGGACGGAGGGAAGAAGTGCCGATTCGGACAGCACTGGTGTAGCAGATTTCAATAGGAGTAAGATCCGAGTGCGGATGACAGGTGAACCATGCGTGAGGAAGTAGATTGATCGTGAAACCATTTGCTTTGCCAAAGCTTGTGCGGACGTGAGCGGCTTTTCCTCGTCAGGGTTGTTTTCTTGTTTGACCTCCTCTTCCGCCGTTTCTTCCACTCCTTTGCCAAGGTCGCCCCAGGCTTGCCGGGGTGCAGGACCATAGTCCGTGTCATCATGCTCCTCCGGGGGGTCGTTGCGATGAGAAACCCAATCTAGCAGCGAATCGAGATTCTGGACTTTCAACGGCGCGAGTGGGTCCTCCTTAGGAACATCCCGGACATGAACTTCGTCACTTTCGATGACGTTGATGACCTCTCCCAAGACCTCCACGAGACCTTCCACGAGTACTTCATATCCATGATACTCGTCCAGTCTGTCAAAACATTCTTCGACCACATCCCCCGCTTTCTGAACGACATCGCCGCCCACTAGACGGACCAATATCACCAGAACCTTGGTAGCGTCAGCATCAAGCCATCGGCGGCCAAGACGACGAGATACTGCGTCGAGAGCGTAGTCAAAATGTGAGAATAACAGGTTCGCGGGTGACGCATAAGAGGTCGCATTGGCAACAAAAGTAAGAGTGGCGAGTGCGGTGAGAGGGAGATGCGGAGTCGGAGAGACGATAGAGTGAAGGATAGGATAAAGCACGTGTAAAAGAAGTGGCGTAAATTTGGCCTGTAGGATACCGGCACTGATGGCAAGGAGATGAAGGCAAAATGTTTTGTGCAGCAGAGGTTGGGAGTTTAAGTCAGGGAGAGTGAGCCGACGAGGTTCTGCAATATCGGTGGTAGCTCGTATGACGGCCAATCCCTTGGTGAACTCCGTTCGCGGCAGGGAATCATCGTCTAACGATTTAGTTGGGGGATTTATAGACTCCGTGGGCTCAGCCGTCCATAACTCTGCGATGTCTCGAGCGAGCGCCCTAGTAAACCTCTCGAGTTGTTTGCTGTATGTCGAGACTTGCTGGGAGAGCTGGCTCTCGCTGCCAAGGCAGGTACCGCTAACTCCTTCCAACAGCCGACCTGCGCACCAGAGTGCCGTCACGGCGGTGCGCAACTCGGAGGTACGCCCAACACTGGTAAACCACTCAATTGCGTAAAGGCAATTGTCGCCACTTGCCTGACCTAACGATCTGAGCATCCTTGCGAGAGCATCACTAGCGGATCTCGATAGAACATTTTTGAATGCAACTTCAGGAAAAGCGATACTCTCTGCGGACTTGGGGTCAGATTCCAGAAAGAGTTGGACACCGGGGGCATGGTGGACGGTGACGGGGGGTGTTCTAAACTCCAGGACTGATAGTAGCGTCCACCCCCATCGTTCGATGCCCCCAGCAGGGCCGAGCAGAATGTTTAATCCCAGAGAGAGAGACGAGAGCCCGAAGCTTTTCGAAGGGGGGGATTGAGCCAGTCGACAAATCGCTTCTACCTGACCAGCAATATGCTCCACTTTGGAATCCGCCTGAGAGCCGATCGAGCGAGGCAACGAACTCAGGCTATCTTTGGCGATCTGCGTTAAGGTCTGCAGTAGTGAATGGCGCGCCGAAACAGACGACAGAAGATCAATGATAGAACTATTCACGAGATCGGAAACTTGAGGAAAAGGTGAATTGGACAATGCGAGCAGCCACGACAGCATGAGGTGTTGCGATTGCGGAAGCGTCAACGAGGTGGTGGCCAGGATTTCTTTCGCCATGCTTGCGAGCCCGATCAACGCAGAAGGCGTGGGATGATTGACCAACGGAGTCAGCGTATTCAATGCGATATGAAGCTGGGAGGCAGATCCCCTTAACCAGGAAGAGGTGCGGGTCACCAGGTAAGGTGCCGACGTCGCTGCCTTTGATTCCGGTATGTCGCTGAAGTGCACAAAATCTTCGAGATCGACCACACTACGAATTGCCCCATCCGCTATACAAACGGCATCTCCAATGGAAAGCACCACCACTTTCTGTATGACGACAAGAGACCTCACAACTACCTCTCCATTGGCCCAGCTCTTGCTTTCCTGCGAGGCAAGGGCGACCCGTGTCATTGTACTGACAACGCCTGGTAAAATTGATGGAATGAAGTTAGTTGGCGCATATATCCCGACTATGATCTCCAACAATTGCAAAGAGACGCGTTGCAAGGCCCGGTGAGACGACTTGGCCGTGGACAGCAGGGAGTCCACGGTCTGCCCTATTACAGGCAAGAATCGCGTAGAGTGCGCGCGAGCAAGGAAAATCGTTAGCCGCTGTTTGGCGGAAGGCTCTTGGGCATCGGGTGGCGCCTCGGAGTCCGTTCGTTCACGGAGGAGTGCCAACAGGCATCGTGCGGCGGCCTCCTTGGTCTCGTCGCTTCGGTCCTTGCCTTTTCCCGTCCCTTCGAAGCCACTGATGATGGAGCTACACACGGTGAATATCTGGCTCCAGACCTCCGGCTCGCCTGTCCACCACCACGAAGACGACAAGATCGCCAGTGCTCGGAGGAGCTTCTCCAGTACTTGATCTGGGATGCCGTTTGAGGGATTCCGACGTAAAATCGTGGACAAAGGTACATAAATATATGTTGCCAAGTTGGCAGGGGTGGTTGATTCGGAGAGTTGAAGGATGTCTTCCAGGGCAGATAGAAGCTGGAGCACAGCGGGGACGTTCTGCGGTACAAGCTGGGATTTCTCGAGTAAGGGGACACAGATGGATTTAAGCTAAAAGTCATCAAAGATCAGAAATTAGAGCATTGCTAGAAACAAGCTTACCTTGTCAAAGAGCTTTTGATGTTGGTCTTTGGTAGACGCCGCGATCATACTTTGTGCTAAGCGGATTTTCAAGTTCAGCCTGAGCGACCTCATCTATGACGGACCCCGCCGGACAAAACTTTTTTTTGCGATTCACTCGGTTGAATCACGTTTGATAGATTGCTGATATTTTCTCTTGTATGTTGTTGTCTTCGTTTTATCGCACTTCATCGCGTTCACTTCCATTATCCGATTTCGTTATATGTTTTCGTTTTTTCGTTTCGGGAATTACCGACGCTCGCCCTCGCCCTCGCCGCCGACATGTACTTGCTGCCTCGCCATTCAAACAGATGTGCGCGCACACCTGCACCTTGTTTCCTTCACTTCGCTTGACTGCACGCCCCCGCACGCCCTTGCCCCACCCGCCGCCATTGCCCGCCGTTGCCGCATCGAGGACAGTGTGCAACGACTGCCGTGTATTTTCGTACCACCGAGAGTGCACGACGGTCGCCGCAGGCTGTTGCTCTTGCCCGATGTGCGGCGATTTCTATGCGCTCTCATTTCGACTGTTGCCAGATGTCGACTCGTTGTCATGCAGGCGTGCATATTCATACGTTTGCTTCCCCCGTTCACGGACACCGGTACTCGGGCCATGGCTAACGGGTGTTGGCAAACGTCACAGTTGATATTATATGGAAGTAGACACTATGTATTTGACATAGTAATATATTACTGCGAACCTGAAGAGGGCACCTCTATTGCGAGGCGCAGTGCCTCAATCCAAAGCAGTCGACGAGATCCCATGCGTGTGCTCGAGAAGTGGTAGTGGTCATCGAGATCTGGCCAGTCAATCCCGTATTCGTTGATATCACCAACGTCATCATCGACGGTGTGAGATATGTGAATACTGCGGTGACCATGCTCCATTGGACCCTCAAGGAACATGGCAAGAGGTGAGAGATGGCGTTCACCTCGTCGCTGGATGACATGACAATTCCATGTAGTAGCAGCCCATTGCTCGGCTTCCTCGTTGATCGTAGGCAGAAACAACCGATGCAACAACCAAAGATGGCGTGATTGTTGATATTAAGACCGTCTGAGGCTTCAAAAGGGACGATGACGAAAATATTAATGTGAAAAAACGAAAAAAACGAAAGCGTATGCAGTCCATGGAAGCCAAATACCGGATACGTGTGATCTCTCTCACAACGAAACTTTTGTCCACTCTCGCCCCTCATACGTGATATCATACTCATCACTTGACTTCGTCCATGTCAGCCTAGTAACGGTAATGTACTGAGGCTTTACATTTCACCGTATCTGTAATTTACTCACAGGCGGTAACACTTCCCTGATAGATACCCGGCTCGGAGACCTGGTCATTCCGATTTACCATGACCCTCGCACCCGAGCGGATCCTCCTTGTGGATTCCTACGACTCCTTCACGTTCAAGTGAGTCCCACAAATAATTCATCAAAGCCCTCTAAACTCTTCCACGGCAGTCTCGCATCTCTCTGTCGCAGGGCAGCGCCGTTGGCACAAATCTACATCATCAAAAACGACGAAGTAGCCCTATCGGACCTACTACCAACGCTTCAATACTTTTCTGCCGTCATCGTCGGCCCCGGTCCTGGGTCTCCCAAAGTAGCTGCGGATGTTGGGGTCATCAAGCATATGTGGGAGCTTGATGATCGCCACATCCTACCCATCTTCGGGGTTTGTCTCGGGCTACAAAGTCTCGCCATGGAGTATGGTGCAACGATAGAGAGGTTACCTGTCGTAAAGCATGGTCAAGTCTCTACCGTGGAGCACACCGGCACGGATATATTCAAGGGTGTTGGCGTCGTGGAAGCTGTTCGCTATCATTCCCTCCATGCCCAACTCACTGGAGTGGAAGACCTGGAGGTTCTCGCGTGGGCCTCTGACGATCTCGGGATTGAAAAGACGGTCATGGCTATCAAACATACCAGCCATCCATTCTGGGCTGTACAATATCATCCAGAATCTGTTCTCACTCGAGGCGGGGGCCTCGAAGTGATGATGAATTTCTGGCGCCTGGCCCGTTCCTGGAACGCGACCCGAGGTCGCTATATTCACCCGTGGGACGGCTCCTCTGCCGCCAAGTTCGGCACACTCTGGCCAAACCCACGGCCCCCACTTCCTTCTACCCACCCTTCACCTCCGCGTGCAGTTCTCACATCCACTCTCCATATCCCAGGCGTGAATACGCTGGCAATATGCGAGCTCTTCGGCGCAAGGGACGAATCATCTCCATTTGTCATGCTAGAGTCCCTCGCCCAACCTGGGCGATATACTATCCTTGGTTGTCTCCACTCGACCTCTCCTCGCATCACGTACTCCATCAGCGAGAGAACCCTTTCACTTCACATAAGCAACTCGCTTTCCCACGTCCATCTAGAATCACGCGCCGTATGGTCGTGGATATCTTCGTTCATGAACGAGCGCAAGGCCCTTAATGGCTCATCCGACTCACCTTTCTGGGGAGGTTTAATTGGCCATCTGTCATACGAGCTTGGCGTTGCATCGCTTGGCGTGCCCTCAACGGCGGCCCCCGCAGAGAAGCGTCATCCCGACGTAAATCTTGTATTTGTGGAACGTAGCATCGTTCTCGACAACAAGACGGACACTATTTATCTTCAATCTACTATAGACGGTGACGAGAAATGGCTAACCGATACGGCGACAAGACTCGAACTCAGCGCCCCTTCCTCAACGAAGGCGTGGCCCAGTACAGCAATTGTCACCTTACCGGACAAGGAACTATACATCTCTCGGATTAATATCGCAAAGGAATATCTTTACGCTGGTGACTCCTACGAACTATGCCTTACAGCTAATACGAGAGTCGTTATCAACGACCCTCCCACACGCCGCAAAGGTTCTCGATACTCTTCTTCATGGGAACGCTACAAACGTCTTCGCGAACTAAACCCCGCCCCACACTCTGCATATCTTCGGCTACATCCTACGACGCTGTTGGCTTCATCTCCAGAGCGTTTTCTTTCTTTTTCTCGCCCACCAGGGTCGACGTATCAACTACGTCCTATCAAAGGCACCGTTCGAAAAGGACCTGGGGTCACACGTGCCGTTGCAGAACAAGTGCTTCGAGGTAGTGTGAAAGAAGTGGCGGAGAATTTGATGATAGTCGATCTCATTCGCCACGATCTCCACCAAGTTGTCGGTGAAGATGTTGACGTCACACAGTTTTGCACGGTCGAGGAGTACAAGACCGTCTGGCAACTCGTTAGCGTCATTCAAGGGAGAACTACCGATGGCGCGGATCAGCCGGATGATCAACACGCTAATGGTGCCCTTGGTTGGGAATTGCTGAGGTGTAGCCTCCCACCAGGTACGTTTCCGTGGCTATTCCCGTTTACACCATCTGAACGTCGCTCCCATAGGTAGCATGACCGGAGCGCCTAAAAAGCGCAGTGTCGAAATCTTGCAGACCCTCGAAGACAGCGAACGAAGCGTCTATTCAGGTGTTTTTGGTTACTGGTGCGTTGGAGGTGGTGGAGACTGGTCGGTTACCATTCGAAGCTGCTTCAAGTACGACGATCGGTACAGTCAAGCATCTGCCAGTGTACGTTCGCCAAAGACCCCAGGGTCGGTGTCAACCACCGACTCCCACGGAGAGGAGTGGGTTATGGGTGCTGGGGGTGCTATCACGGCGCTCTCAGACCCACGGGCAGAATGGGACGAAATGACGGTCAAGCTCCAGAGCGTCCTCCGTGTTTTCGGGGCTGCTATTCCCCGTGGAAACTAACTCTTTCTGCTACTGTTGTACGTGTTGATAATTGAATTCAACTTCAGCTATACACAGAGTTACGATTATATCAAGCCATGAGAGCAATGTGTTTGAGTTCGCTGGATAACTTGTTTGGGTCCGGAAGGTTGCAACAAGGAGAAACGCTCACTTTTGGACTTGTTGTCCTACTTTCATACGAGGGTATAAGCTCGCGATCTCTGAATCCGGGACTTCTTCGAGCGTTTTCGCGCTCTCTACCATCGCCGGCAGAGGCGAAAGATCATAATCAGAGGAAAGGTGCCAGAAAAAGGTCGACGAGATTCTAATAAGAGGTCGGTCCGAGTGGCTAAGCTTGCGTTTCGCGATGGTCTAGCAAGTTTGTGAGCCAAGCACAAATGCCGAATATCTGCGCAACTCTCACATCGACAGTCGCCTGATTGACAACTACTTCATGGAAGCCTGCTTTGATGAGCCCTCCCGTGAGATGTTCGATCTGCTTTCCCGCTTGTACGAGAAGGTAACGTCCAGTCGGGGGAAACCTGACCGGAATTCGTTTCCCAGTATTCCGTGCCCATATATGAAGGCCAGGGTATCGTGAGCGACCGTGGATAGTGAGGCAATTGAGATCAGTATGAAATCCGGCTAGAATAGTATCTTCCTTGCCGTATTTAGTGAGATCGGAGGCGGTTGGTCCAAGTAAATGCGGACTGAGAAGATCTCGTCAGGGTTTAATCTTGCAGCGCAAGTATCGATGTTTACTTGCCCGTATTTTCCTGCGTCTTTGATAGCCCCTGGAGGAAGCCCGAGACCGATCGCAGTCATTTCCGCGATGTTCTCGACACTTGACGAAAAGCGGACGTTAGCGCCAATAATAATAAGAGAAATTGAGCACCATACGCATCCTTCATGTACCTCCCCCATTTTTCCATGGTGGGCTGCCAGATGTCCCTGAAGACAGGGGCTTGGGGTATAACGTTAGGGGCATTTAGTGCGGGGTATTGTGTCTCGTATGGAGGCGGGGTGCCCATTTTCCAAAAGAAACGACACTTTGGATCCGGATGGTGACCGGAGATATCCAGGGGTCTTTCAGTCGGATCAAGACGGGCAATGATATCGAGACAAGGCTGGTCGGCGGCACACTTTGGCTTCTCGGTGTTCTCCAGGGTCACCCCGACCTGATATAAAATGTCGGGGCGCTCGTCTTTTTGGAGTTCCTGGAGAGGTTGTGCAAAGTAGTCCTCGACGAGATCGAGAAAGACATTGTTGTCCTCTTCTGAAACGCGAGAGTCGTGCACAAGGAGCGCGCCGTACGTTATCAGAGCGTCGGCAGCCTAATAAGGACGTTAGCCTGGATGCAACGTGTTATATTGTGACATACCTTTTTGCACTCTTGCTGCACTCGATCTGAGGTATGGTCGTGGGCGAGAAAGAGGTCGAGGTCGATGACGGGGAGGGTCTCTGACAGATTGGACATGATCGCTATCCGTATCGGCTAGCACTAATCAACGTGAATGCGGACCGTCAGCTCGGCACCTTCCGCGAACCTTTCTGCCTCACCCCACCACCATGTTGAAGGTCTGCACACCTCCTCACCGTCCATCTCGATGGCTGATCCGTCCTATAGATCCTGACTATGAAGAAGAATGAGGACGCGGCGGCGAAGAAGAAGCCAAAGACCAGCGCCGCTCAGATACGCGTACAGAAAGGTCCGTCTAGTCACTCTGCTAGTCTTCCGAACATTCCCAGACCCCACCGATACCAGACTTGACTGAACTTGACCTCCCATCAACGATGAAGACGAATTTCCCCGACCCAGCCGACCTCCTCAACTTCACGCTGACTATTACTCCCGACGAAGGTCTGGCGACACGTGTTCTCTCCAACCCTGACCTCTACTACCAGTCATTGCAGGAATGTATCGCGGAGGAGCCTTTGTTTTCTCGTTTACGATTAATAACAACTACCCGCACGAACCACCAAAGGTCAAGTGCACGCAAACTGTATGTGTTCTACAGTGTCGTTCGCTCACGAGGCATTGACCACTGTCAAGATATATCATCCCAACGTAGATCTAGAGGGAAATGTTTGCTTGAACATTCTCCGAGAAGACTGGAAGCCAGTGCTGAATCTGAACTCAGTGATGGTGGGACTACAGTATCTGTTCCTGGAGCCTAATGCGGACGACCCGTTGAACAAGGGTAAGACGAAGATCCAATCTAGTGAGTCGTAGTGTTTGCTGACGAGACTTGCAGAGGCTGCGGAAGAGCTGCGAAAGAGTCGGGAAATGTTCACGCAGAAGGTCAAGTCTTCCATGCAGGGGGGACATATAAAGGGTGTGCAATATGCAAGAGTAGCCGTACAATAAGAATGTCATTAGAGTGATCATATTCTCCATGCCGCGCTTTAACTGCCCCTGTATGTGGTGTACGAATAGGGGCTAATTAAGAGCGGAATGTGGAAGTGCTCGTCTGGATTTTCGACGTGAAACGGGATCTGTACAGCGAACGGTCGGTCAGCAAGACACAGATAAATGTAGTGACTCGTGACCTCAATCCAGGGATAGAAACATTTTTTACCAGTGCTTTCAAAATACTCTTGCGGCTTGAAAACGATCTTGTAGATTCCGGCGGTGAGCTGGAAGTCGGGTCCTGATTGCTTCACCGTCTCGGAATCACGTGGAGGGAGGAGCGCCATGCAGCGACCGTCAGCGTCGGTGATACTGTCAAGGGTGAGAATCAACGACAGTCTACAAGAAAGAAAAGGGGCCGAACTGTTGAGCAATGGGATCAAACAAGCCAATGCCTCCGTTTTCACGGAAAAACTGGAGTGTGATATGTACACCCTGCGCAGGTTTTCCAAGAGAGGTGTCCAGGACTGTCCTTGTATGTCAGCACGAACATTAAAGATTCGATCGAGCTCACCGTGGCATGTAATAGGTCCTCTCATCGTCGTGATCACTTCAATCGAAAGGGGGGTCGTTTCATCATTATCGTGTCACGTGATCGAACTGTACCTTTCACGGCAGATTGGTCGTGCGGAGGGGTCGCGAGCCGGTAGGCGAGCCGAGAAGGTAGCGAAGGGGTCGCCTTTCGGAACCCGGCGAACCCATCCAAGGGGTCAGCCAGTGCCACCGGGTGGGACAGTAGTGCACACGGCTACCCCATTACTAGTAGCTCTTGTCATTCACATAGAATCACTGTCTTGATGTGAATTTGGTGAACAGACCTCGCGATTTGCTTCATCTCTAGTGCACTAACAGTCCGATGATTCTTTGGCAAATGGACTAACTCATCGAGTGACGGACCTCGCGATTTGCTTCATCTCTGAGTAAAGTAGATAGGAGATACTGGTACTTTACATACAGACTACGGAAATGGGATCGGACACATGCTCGGTGATCATTTCTTTTGTTTCTTGGCCCTACGACGGATCTCTTGCCATCCTCGTTTTTCTGCCACCTGCTTCATAACATGTAAAATCTCGTCAGTTTCTTTCAGGCTACTCGAATTTTTGTATACTCTGTTCACTATATTGTTGTGAAATCCGTAATTTTCTCCCATTTGTTCGAGCATTGTGCAGAGACCAACATGCGACGTAATTGCGTGGTCTACTTGATGGGCTACCAGCCCTGCCATGGACATACTACCTGAAACAGACAACCAAATGACTGGGCTGAATGTTAAGTGGAGTGTGAGAAGAGTGTTCTCAGTCAAGTGATTGGAGTGTAAAAGACCAAGTAAACTTTGTTAGAGTCTACTGGCGTTGATTGCATGGTTTATATACTAGTACATGTGTGGCTGTGTATTTATTACATAAGCGTCGTACCATTCCTACTATTAATCCCATTGGACGATAAGGAATGATGATGACTGATCATAGGGGTTGGTACCTTGATGCTGATGTGTCAGGTAACAATGAGGCATGTCATAATTGATGTGGCAGGAGAACGTTCCTTGATGGAAACGTGTACTGCTTCTAACCACGATCGGATCTGTGATATATTAAAGGAATGCTGTTCAGGCTGTGTTATTGTGGCAGCCAATCGGAGTATGTTCCGAGAACAGCCTTGGCATGAGGCATGATTACGTAAGCGTTTGGTCTAAAACCTTTGAGGGTTGAAGACTTGAGCGTTCGTCTTTAGTTTTGTGTCATAAGGTTGGAAGAAGATAGGGGCTAGATGAGCGTTCGTAACACTGCCAGACAGCTGTCTATACTAGTACGACAGTAATGGGATCTTGCAATATGGTAATAGACTCAATGGAGTGTTGGCAGTGGGAGTGGGAGAGTCTTGCAATACAATAGATACAACAGGTATGAC